>JAVQJD010020734.1:0-10503 GCA_036023655.1 Nannoperca australis
GGCTCCTGCAGAAAGAAACAAATACACAGTGAAGGAGAAGTTGTCAACCAGGACGGTCATAATACGTCTTAATACGTATCAGAACATTGTGAAATCAGTGTTAAAAAAAAAACTAAATAAAAAAAAAACATTTTTAAAATGAACTCAGTCAGCTAGGTGCTAGTTACCAATGCTAATGGGGGTGGAGGAGCCGTTGTCTGGCTCTGTCTTGACCACAGGTTCCCCAGAGATGGCTGGAGTCAACGGCGAGGTCGTCTCATCCTTCACGTCCATCTCTGTGCTGGACTGTGATTGGAGGATGGCGTTGCCCTTTGAAGCGCGGACCTAAAGAGGCAACAGGTGTGTTTTAGTGTGATGTGCTGTTGTATTCATGTGTCACTGGCAAAGTGACCCACAGCCATTTCCTTTCTTTTGCCGTCTCCCTCCGACCTACCTGGTTGAGCTCAGCTTGTGTCTCTCTCAGCCTGATCTTGTATTTCACCACCTCTCCCTTCATCTGCTGGTTGTGGTTCTGCAGCGTGCTAATCAGGTGACGCATCTCCCTGTTGATAGGACCTGAGAGAAAGAGGCAGATACAGAAAGGTACAGATTAGGCCTGTGAAACTGTGAGTTCTTAGTTCTGCTGCCTTTTCAGCACAATTCATCCACCTCGTTCACAATTTAAGCCAGAACCTGTTGGTTACCTGCTTGCTCGTTGGCAGCAAGAGTCTGTTCAAATTCGATGCGCAACATCTCGTACTCCTTCCTGACCTGAGCCAGCGTGTCCTCCAGCTGAAACACCTCTGTACGAACCTTCCTCTGCAGAGTCACCTCATCGTTCTGCACACAGAGGGGATTAGAGTAAGAGAAAAGACAAACGGCCACATAGATAAGACACTGACCGACTCACTCACACACACACACACACACACACACACACCTCCATGTGCTCGAGCTGCCGAAGCCTCGCCGTCCTGGTGGTGTTGAGACGAGCGCGCGTCTCATCCAAGTGCGCCTTGAGGATCAGAGACTCGTTGTAGAGCACAGAAAACTGCGACTGCAGACAACGATACTCGGAGGTCTCTTTCACCAAACCCTCTGCTCGACTCAGCAGCTCCGCCTGAGAGGAGCCGAGAGAAAGGAAAGAAAGGGAGGCGGGAGCCAAAGAGGAAAAAAAGACTGAATATTTGAAAAATACTGAATACACATAAGAACTGATAAACTTTTCTAGGTAAATATTTACACTGATGCGGTATTTTTTCCAATGGTCATTTTTTATCCTCTTTTTGCACTCGTGTGTTGATCCGTCTTGAATTTGCTCCTGGTAAAATGTATTTTAACATAGCAGTAAATTAGTTAAGAGGACCGTGTACGTTTACTGATGTCATCTTACGATAATGAACTCCTTTGGTTTAATGTAGCTTGAATACTTTAGAGGAGGAGGGTGGGCCAACAATATTTATAGAATAGTGATGCATGAAAGAGTTGTTTCCAAATGAAAGTCAAAAGGACGGTGCGTGAGAAACAAACGTCCACCTCCATGTTGTTGTTCTCCTGGTGCACCGTCTGCAGGTCCTGCTGGAGCTTCTGCAGCTCAATGAGGCGGTTGTCTGCCAGCTCCCTGCTCTCCTCCATCTCACTGTTCATTTCTTCAAACTTGGAAGGAGACAAGGAGGAAAAGGTCAACCAAAAAATAAAAAACCCCTTCAAATCAAGAATTTGTGGGGCTCTCTCGCTTCACACCATTGTCTCACCAAAAAGCGTGAAATAAATGTCCTACCTTTCTCTTGTTAATGGTGATGGTCCCACAAACGCTGCTGGCCTCCCCACAAACCTTATAGCCTTTGCTGTTCACCTGGGAAGTGTTACAGGAAGTGTTACGACGTGCGTCAATATAAACATCAGAACATTTCCGCAAGTCTGTCGCACGCAGAGAGCACACATCCTCACCCTCTCCAGTATCTCGCTCAGGTGTGCATTCAGCCGGTTCTCTCGGCGACGGATCTTCTCCATGTCCCACTGGAGCTCCTCGATCAGGACCTGCAGCTCGCTGACGCGCTGGTCTGCTTTGTTAGCTGCACGACCCAGAGGCCGGGACTGGACAAGGCGGGGATACAGAGAGATACTTGAAACCACACACACAAGTTAATAGAAACATAAATCCTTCCTTAAAAAGGTATAACTCTGCAACAAAGCAGCTGTTACTAGAGGACTTCCGTTATGAAGCGAGTCACAGTGTGACAAAACCTTTGAAAATATCAATAATATCAACAATATCATGTATTTATGACCAATTTCTTATTCAAAGAATCAAAAATTCACCTTGCAAACAAACTGACATATGATTTGTACCTCGCTCGTCATGTGACTGTGCTTCAGCTTGAGGTCCTCCGTCAGCTGTTGCAGCCGCTTGTTTTCACTGGTCAGGAGAGAGTTCAGCTTGGAAGCTGCCTGCCAGAGACTTCCCTCTGGAAAGAAACGCAACAATAACATCACATTTTAAGGGTGTGAACACACAGACTGACTCGACGGATTTCCCCCCCAAAACACTGAATCCTCAGCTGAACTCCATTACTGCCATTTCACCGGGTCTCCCTCCTTTTATCTCACCGGCTCCAGAGTCCAGCTCTGCCTTCAGATGGTCCACGGTGCTCTTCAGACACTCATAGATCTCCACTACATGACTGGCCTGCTTCTGGCTGGACTCCACCCTCTCCTGAAGCTCCGCCTCCATCTCCTCAGTGCTGCTACTCGCCAGCGTGGCCAGGAAGGAGTTGGCGGCCTCTCCCTGGTGGCCTGAGTGACAACAGCAGGAAAGCAGGAGACTTTGGGTTTTGATCTCTGGCTTGTCAATCAAATATCCACGTTATTGCTTGTCAAAGTCATGATCCCGTGTCAGTTCCGTCTTTACCTCTGTCTTTCGCCCTCTCCTGGTTGGAGTCGCCATCCGGCTCTGGAGTTTCCGGCTTCAGGCTGCGTCCCTCGCCTGACAGAGATTTCTCTGGTTCGCTGCTTGCTTGGTCGTAACGCCTGATGATCAGCTGAACGTGTTCATCAAACTGAAAGAAAGAGAGAGAGGGAGAATGGCATCGCATTTCAACTCTTTGATCTTTATAGGAGAACAAGTCCTTTTTGCTTTTGCTTCATTGTCCGACGCTGTTTACCTGGTTCCAGTATCTATTGAGGATCAGCAGACTGGCATCATCGGTGGCCTGGCGGGTCTCCAGTCTCTCAATTCGCTCTCGCAATTCATCCTCAATCACCTGCACACCCACAAGCAAAGAGGTTCATCTTTCTCCAAACAAGAGAGTACATACAGCTTCCTGCATGTGTGTGTGTGTGTGTAAAGAGCTGTAAACAGATACTGGAGAATTAGTTTACCTGTCTTTGATCAAGAGCTTCTCCCAACTTTCGGTTCTTAGCCTGGAGAGCTTTGATGTCCTGTTCTTCCTGAAAAACAATGGATTCAAACATCAGTACAAAAAGAAAAGGCTGCCAAACGAACAGACTTGACGTGTCCGGGTTAAATATATTAGCAGTAATGTGGAAAAAGAACTGGAGCTCACTGAGTTGGACACTCCTCCCAGTTTGATGACCGTCTCCACCGCGGTGCTCCCCCCGGCGGCAGCGCTGACACCGGGAGCTCCGTCCTCTCCTTCCCTCTCCCTCCGCTTCTCTGGGGGGGCACCGGAGGACGAGGAGCCGCTGGAGTCAGCGGGGCGCTTCTGTCCCGACATCCTCAGTCTCCTGAAACAAGCAGAGAGACGGGGGGAAAAGCAGAATGACCGATGAAGAATGTGGAGGAGTGTTGGATTCAGGTTCAGATGAACGATAAAGTTACGCTTTTTATGTGCATATGGCTACCTAAAGATGTGTGGCCAAAGATAACTGCCCCAGCGTTTACTCTGAAACAATATGCATCTAGTAAAGTGATGAGCAGTCGACACAAAACTGATCAAACGCATTTAACAACCCGAACAAGTTGATGAAATCAGCCAATGAAACCTTAGGCTAACGTTAGCCTTTTGCTAACGCAAGCTTCAACTACTGTTGGTGCTCATGGCAAGAGGACTCTGAGCCGACAGATCAATGCGTTCACTCTGAAATAATGTCAATATCAATCACACGTAACCGAAGTCTTACCGCTATTTATGTTAAGAGTTTTATAATGAACGAAGTGTGTCTGTGGCTGTTGTTGTTGCGGCTCCTTGCCTCTCGGAAACGGAAGTGTTAACGAGCTTAGTTTGACAGTCTTCAGCCGACACCGCGCCCCCTGCCGGCGCGGAGGGAAACAACATTCCTTCAGTTTGGGTCTCCGTGGCAAAGAGAAAGAAAACTTGGTCGTTGGACCCTTGTTGTCTCCACGTCCCCATCACTGACTGCACACAGCCCATTGTAGATAGCAGATATTTAACACAGAGAGACAGAAACCCACCAGTACTTCTGTTCTAGAATCAGTACTGTGACCATAACCCAGTTATGGATCTGTTTGTGTTGATTTGATGTATAATGTATATAATATCAAATAATGAAAGTGTTAGAAATGGATTTTGACACAGGACCCTCCTACAAGGCAGGGCCACAAGGTTACATAATTATGCAGGATGATATTGTAGACTATTTAAGTGGTGCAAATGAACAAACAACTCACCAAAAAGCAACTGACACACAGTGAACCTGAGGCTTTGGGTGCCCAGCCCAATCGAAAGTATAGAGTGCAGTGTCATAATATAAATTAGGAGTAGATCCAAAACATTGTTTTATAACCCAAGAAAGAGAAAATCATGCATCTTAAATTATGACAGGCATTTGTAATGCACATGGCTGATTTCCGTAAACTTCTAAGAAATGTCCTCATCTAAGCTACGTGCTTTTACAGTAGATGCTGGTGTAGCTGCAGTGTTGAAATGAATTCCCCAAATCTTGGGGAACCCCAGCAATGAAACCAGCATTCCTGCGGTGCTATCTTTTTTTATTTAGTTCACATATTTGTGGGGGTAAGAAAACTCACTTTTTCTCAGTCGGTCCTTATGTACAATGGGACTCGTGGACAGAGACTGATCTCCAATCAGAACTATTAAAGAGTACATTGCACAGGGTGCAGAGTGCATGTTGTGTAAACGCTGGCCTTTCAGTATTTGTGAGTTATCTACACAAGCCTATCAGTTCAAATATTCCTATCTGCTGAGATCATCAATGAACTGGTGAGAGCATTTCAAACACCCCTACAAGTTCTTTTTGGGCCATTTTCAGCAATCGATATGAGAACTGTATGTATGACGTACTTGACAAGCAATGTGACGCATAAGGCAGATACACAAAGTAGCATGAAAAAGCAGGTTTTGCTGTTATTAACTATTGGCATATTTGTGTCCAATAAATGAACCAAATTATACTACAAGCCTAAATTTATGTGATTACACCATGTAGAGAGCAGCATATATTAAATCTGAAACTGAATCACTTAATGATAATTATATTGACATTAAATAAACTTTCTCTTGGTGGATTATGACATTAATGTTAATATCATATTTTAATACAACTTATGAATTCCATCCACCATTTTGGGGGCATTGGGAATTAAAAAGTGTGACTGTCCTCTGCAATATCACACTCACGTTGTAATCTACACGTTCACCGGGACAAACAAACCTGTTTTTGCGCCGTTGCAGTTGACCTCTCACATTACGTTTCATACATTTCCGCCACAGTGTGCAGAGGGGGGCGGGGCTGTTTCAGCGCCGTGTGATGCGTGCGTGCGTGCGTGCGTGCATGCATGCAGACTTTGGTTTTATAATCGGTATCAGACGACACGCGGTGTTCCCTTATTGTTTTCACCAAATCCGCCCGGGTTTCTGAGACGAGCCCAAAGTCCACGAAAGCGCGTTGATGCCACTCCACGCCAGCACCGCCTCTGTCCGTCTCACCGGGGGCCAATTGCGTTACCGGGACGACACACGCCCCGCCGTACCGCGAGCACCGCCTCCACGGCGGCAATAAATACAGCTTGGGGCGCAGTTCGGCCTTCTCAATCAGTCCAATTACTGTTTGGAGACTGGAAAGAGTCCGTCTGCCACTTCTGTTGCCGTCGCTGAACAAACTTTCAAGTAAGACGCGTTTTCAAGGTTTTTGGAGCATGTTTTTGCTGTTTTCCACTTGTTTTCACGAAAAGTGAACCGAACAGTGTTACCTGGTTTCTGCTACGTCTGCGTCCTCGGGTTTATATCATGTTTCAAGCGATGGAAGTTTTGCTGCACAATTTATATTATATTATTATGGATTTGATATGCACGTTTTGCACGTTTAAACTTTGTAGAAGTTGATAGTTATCACATATCTATGCTCGAAGTACATTGGTACATTAGATAGGCTATTCATACTTCATGTTTTGATATATATATATATATATACATCCTATTAAATGTCGACGTGTTGCATGCTGAAGGTTGTAGGTCTCTGTGGGCTTGTGCAAATACTTGAAATGAAACAACCTGCCATTTATAAACACTTGTTGCATGTTTGCAAATTATGCTCTTTATTCGAATTCTCAGCCTTTATATTGAGCTGTTTAAGTATGTGGGGGATCTTCTGCAGAAAGTACTGAGTGAGCTTTGAACTCAGGGTCCACATGCAAAGGCGGAACTTATCTGTGTGCAGGCCAAAGTTCAACCATGTCAGCCAAATATTTACAGAGGTGGTGCAAGAGAGGCAGAAAGTCGGTGGCAGAGGCTCATTGTGTTGGACTCATTTCCACATTCTTATAGAGTTTTGGATCACCTGTAAACTTGTTTCTCTCTTCTAGGATGACTCATCAGTTCCCGTCCCTATCTCCGGAGCAGAAGAAGGAGCTCTCTGACATTGCTCAGAAGATCGTGGCTCCAGGAAAGGGAATCCTGGCTGCAGATGAATCAACAGGTGAGCGTCAAGCTCTCCGTTATTGTTCTACGGCGAGAGGTGACTGACGGCAGAGTGTGCAACTGAAACGTGTCCCGTACCTTCTTCCTTCAAGGGACCATGGCAAAGCGTCTCCAGAAAATCAACGTGGAGAACACTGAGGAGAACCGTCGCTTCTTCCGCGACATCCTCTTCTCCTCCCACCCCTCCATCTCCAACAGCATCGGTGGGGTCATCTTCTTCCACGAGACGCTCTACCAGAAGTCTGACAACGGCAAGCTCTTCCCCCAAGTCGTCAAGGATAAGGGCATTGTTGTCGGCATCAAGGTGAGGAGCCTACAAGTGGAGATCTTCTGGTCTTTTCTGTACTGACCCTTTTATAAGTAAATTCATGTGTTTTGGTTTTTCTTACTTCAGGTGGACAAAGGCACAGCTGGTCTGAATGGAACAGATGGAGAGACCACCACACAAGGTGAAAATGGATTGCATTTCTCCATGTGCCCCCAAGTGAAATTCAAAGCCCAGAAGTGCAAGAGAACTTAATTACTAAATCTGTAAAGATTTCGGAGCGCTGCCAGCATAGCATACCAACGTTCTGTGACTTGCTGTTTTTCCCGTAGGTCTTGATGGCCTCTCGGAGCGCTGTGCCCAGTATAAGAAGGATGGTTGTGACTTTGCCAAGTGGAGGTGTGTGCTCAAGATCTCCGATGGCTGCCCATCAGCTCTCGCCATTGCAGAGAACGCCAATGTCCTTGCCCGATATGCCAGTATCTGCCAACAGGTGTGTGTGTGTTTGGCCATCTTCTATACAGAAACCACGGAATTAACTGATGAAAAATATTGTTAGCGAGTTACTTATTTTAAATTGACATTTGAAAACTCCTCCAGAACGGCCTGGTGCCTATTGTGGAGCCGGAGATCCTGCCTGACGGAGACCACGACCTGCTGCGCTGCCAGTATGTCACTGAAAAGGTTGGTTTAGCCATCCGGCACCAGTCAGATATATTCCCATCACAGGATATCTTAAAGCATGTGTAGTAATAAATCTGCCTATCCATCTTTTAGGTTCTGGCTTCTGTGTACAAGGCATTATCTGATCACCACGTGTACCTGGAGGGCACTCTGCTGAAGCCCAACATGGTCACTGCTGGACACTCCTGCACTAAAAAGTACACCCCTCAGGAGGTTGCCATGGCTACAGTGACGGCTCTGAGGCGCACCGTTCCCGCTGCTGTGCCTGGTGAGTGCCAGTTCTTCCTTTTTTAAACATACCAGTATAAGAAATATCAGACGGACTTAAGTTTCTCAGTAATTTCAAGTACAATAAGCATGCTGCTTTTTGTCATTCCAGGCATCTGCTTCCTGTCTGGAGGCCAGAGTGAAGAGGAGGCTTCCCTCAACCTGAACGCCATCAACCAGGTGCCCCTGCATCGCCCCTGGAAGCTGACCTTCTCCTATGGCCGTGCACTCCAGGCCTCTGCTCTTGCAACCTGGCAGGGCAAAGCTGCAAACAAGGCAGCTACACAGGAAACGTTCTGCAACAGGGCCAAGGTAAGTCTCCGAAGGAGCGAACCGCTAACATTAACCACGAATAGATGCTATGTTATTGTACATTACCCAGATGTATACTGACAGGTAAATTATTGATTTTTAGAAAAGCTTTTTGTCTGTTCAGTCTTGCACTAATGGGGTCCAGGTAATTTGGCTGATCATTAACACTCCGATTTGACTCTGCCTGAACTCTTCCCCCTCTGTCGCACCCTTCAGATCAATGGCCTGGCTTCCAAAGGAGAGTACAAACCCTCCGGCTCAGCTGACAAGGCCTCCATGCAGTCTCTGTACACTGCCAGCTACGTCTATTAAATATTGTGAACATAAACAAATCTGTATTCAAAAGAAATGCACATGGACCAAAAATGACTAAAAGAAATGCCTCTGATGGATTATCCTCTTCCTAGACTCCCAACACCGGGGGGGAGACTTCTATTACAATGTTGAACTACTGTTTGTCTACTCGATGAAAGGACTCTAAATAAATTTAAGTGACCAAAATGTTGCTGTCATTGCAGTTTTTACGGTTTCAAACATCATTGTCTGTTAAGTTGTAGACTGTCATGCCTGTGAGCTTGGCAGTGTCATAGGTGTTTGTTTTAACCTGGGTGCATGGAGGATGAAAAGTTCCAGGATTGCTATTCAATTATATCTTAATATCCCTAAAATGTATAGGTTAAATGTTTTAACTTGGTATCTTGTACTCTGAAAAACTAAAATATTTCAAATAAAAGATGACAGAGTGTGCATATGGATTTGTATGTAATATTTCATCAGTCTGATAACATGTTTATTTAACAAACACAAAATACAAAACATTTATTGCACCAGATATAACTAAAACCTATATCCTTGAAAAGTGGTCCCTCACAAATTCACTGGGAAAAGATGGAAACGGGCTTCCGAGGCTTCATGTCGTGAGCATACTGAACTATACAAATATACATAAAGTCATAAGCTTTGAAAAATATGCTGGATGGACATCCCTTCATCTTTCAGTCCATCTGTAAACCCAAATGAATTCAAATATACTGTAATTTGTTTTAAACGCATCACAGGTGGACGTGCTGTCCTGTAACCAACAGAGCCCACATCTGCTCATTCATCCAGTCACACTTTAAAATGTCTTCAGCTAAGTGCATACAGAGGTTCACATTATCAAGAGCTTGATGCAAGTAGAGTTTAAATTAGTCTCAACTAAGCCTGTATAATGGAATAATAAAGTTGATCATGTTCAGACATGTTGACCACATAAGAATTAAAGGCTAAAAATAAATTGACAGGCAAAATACTTATTATTTTAATGTAAGTATGGAAGCAGTATATATTAAGATTATAACATTACCATGGAGATCGATAGATATCTGTAGCAGTATGTATGTAGGACCTGTTTGCCTTAAGGCTTTTAATCAAAGTAATATAACATAGTGTTTATGTCCCATACAGTTAGAACACATGAACCTTGCTAGAGATATTAGTGGTTATGATGTTCCCTTAATAAGTAAGTGCATGTAAAATATTCTCACACGAGATTTTGATTCCAAAACAAACTTTAGAAAAAACGAATAAATGTGGTTCAATAATGCATTTCTTACTTCAGTTGCTGTGGCTGGGCTCCAGGGCCACTCCCTCTCTAGGTGGAGTAACATTCATATTTCATATACTATATATATACTATACTATATATTATTTCACAGGGTAGGTGCACTGCAAGAAGCTATCTATTGTAGAATAATACTTCAAAAGGTTGATCTCAGTTTGATGTTGTGTCCCTCAGTGGTGCCGGGATGCACTGGACAATAACCTGTTGACGATATGGAGGTGGTGCGGGTTATAGAAGAGGACAACAAGAAGGCAATAAAATCATGACGGACACACAGCAAGTGAAAAATATTTGAAATGGGTTAGCTTTAAGAAAGAAGCTATACTTTTCTAACTAACAACCATTCCTATTGATGCCTTTTTTTTTGGGGGGGGGGGGGTTTAATTATTTAAAGTTCATTATTTTCTGCAACGTTTATTCTGGTCCAAAATATCCCACAACAAAGCGTTTGGCCATTTGAATTATTTAATTCT
>JAVQJD010020737.1:0-73629 GCA_036023655.1 Nannoperca australis
ATAAAGTATTTCTGATTCTGAATATGAAATCAATGCCTAGGATGGGAAAGGATGGTGAGTGCCCTGAGATAACTTTGTTATGATATGGCGCTATATAAATAAAATTGAATTGAATTGAAGTACAGCTACTTTAAACAATCCCGAAACTAGTGCAGACTGAAAATTGACCTTGTGTAACGGAGCTGGTATGTAGGTCATACCTACACCTTGTACTATCGCCCTCGGGTGGCACAGTAAAGGTGGCGTTAATGGCAAGACACCTACCTTCCCTGATCGTGGATTGTGAACCTTTGGTTTCCCTCAGAATCTGGATTGGTCGCTGGTCCGCAGGATTCTCCGTCAGCGCCACAAACCCATTTAAAACAAATGGCTTAAAACAGGGATGCGGTTTGTACATTTTTCAATGTCCGGTTGCACCACTGTTTTCATTAAACCCACACCTTTGGGTTTCAGTGAGCCAGGTATTGGCTGGTTGACTTTTAAGGTCAGACAGTGTGCAATAACATGCCCCTTTTTATGGCAATAGAAACACGCTTTCACAAGATCAGCGGCTTCGGGCACAAGTTCATAAGCACATAATATAGCCCTTTTAAGTACCTCGTACGTCATACTATTGTTTAACGAAAGGGAAGCTAACACAGCTTGTGCTTTTCCTACCAGCTTAGATTGTAAAAGAATTGCCCACATGCCTCTTGGCCAATCCAATGCTACAGCAATTGTCTCAAATGCGTGAAAGTTCGAGTCCACCTTGACTCCCGGAATGGCGCTACCAATACGATTTGTCTGAAATCAAATCTTGGCCTGGAGTAATCAAATTATGATGTTGTGGATCCCTTGACTTCATGCTTCTTTATTGCTGAGAACTGTAAGGCTTCCACCTCGAGACATCAAAGTTTCACCTCCTTGTCTGCCTCAATCTCCAGCTTATGCACCTGCAGTTGTAGATGGGCTAACCTCACTTTCAGCCACGCATCCACTCTAGACTCACTGTAAATCTTTGAAAGTGGCTCATTCCGGGGCAGGGTCGCTGGTGGGGCTTCCACTTCCTCCAAGACCTCCTCTGATGTTGCCAAGATGGAGGGTGCTGCGTCGGTATAGCAACATGACTGGACCAAGAAACTCCTCAACGAGTTCTCTGGGAGAAGTGGCAGTACGGGGATAGCGATGGCGGGTCAATCTGTGTAAGATGTCTTTCTTCTCTCTTTCCCCTTCCTCTCTCTCTCGCTTGCTATCCTCTTTCTTCTTCTCCTCTCCTTTTAATCACCCATCTCCGGCTGTCTCACGAGTCAGCTGACTCCGTAGCGACCAATCTCCAGCTCCTGTTGTATCCACGGGTGGAAGTCATCCCGCAATCACCTGTACTGCGGAAAAACAATAGAGGAAGGGGGGAAGCAAATAAGGAGGCAAAAAGGCATGTCACGCACTCTACACACCCATTATAAACTCAGGGGGGAAAAAAGCTGAAATGTAAAACTGGTAGAATTGGGAGTTGGAAAAGTTTTATAGAAGCATAAATGTCCTTAAAGAACAAGTTTTCCATTGCTTTAAACATGCAGAAGTGGTGGTCAAAATAGTGGTAGCAGTATAGGCTGTTGAGGTAGCTGTACTATTACAAGCTGAAGTTGTGGTAGTAGTAGTACTAGCACTTATAAAGGCTGAAGTTTTAAAGTTCCCCACAGTTTTGTTTGTTTGTGTGTGTAGTGACAGAAATGGGTTCGAATTTATAAACATTACAGCACATACTGTAGCCAGGAGTTGGTGGTGGCTAAGTGTAGGATTGTGTGAACAGTCCACTTCCTGGTGCGGTTGGACATAAATTGTGCCATGGACTCAGAAATTCCTGGTCCTCTTGTTTTCATTTTCACATGAGGGCTGTGCATGATGTTGCTGTAGGAGTTGCAGATCCCATAAAACAATATAGGTTTCCACTACATAAGAAACCAGTAATTCAGAAAGAGTGCATCACCCATTGTGTAAGCTGCTTAGGAAGGAAGAAGGCTAACTGTGACAAAGGCTTTTCCAATTCCTTGGCTTGAGAATTGTATAGATCAAGTTGGGAGAACAAATTATGTCACAAAGATTGATCTCATTAAGGATTTTTTTCAAGTTGCACTGACTGAAACGGCAAGTGTGAGATTGCAACATTTTTCACACATGATGGTCTGTACAAATACAAAATCCTTTCTTTTGGGATGAGGAATGCACCCACCACATTGCTGAGGTTAATTAAGAAGAAGAATTTATTAGCTGATGCCATGTACAGGGGCTGGGAGAACTTCTGGATACAGTCCGTTTCTTAAGATTGTGGTAAAAGTTTCTCTAAAAACATTATTGAGAGTCACCCAGACCCCTTGGTTTTCAGGCGGCTCTGGAGCAAATAGGGTCAATTTGACTCCCGGAAAAACAAAGAAAATTTCAAACATGTGCTATGTATGGGAACATGTACACATAGTTACCTAAATAAATCTGACAGAATACGAAAAGCATATTATTCTTCCTTTATGCCACCACAAAGTATATTCTATACTTTCCACATCATTTGCACAGTAGTCTTGGAGCCATTTCTGTTGGGACAGACTTGGCACCTGCCACATTTCCTGGATGTCCTTCACAGCAGTTGCCGCAGCTGTTGATGCAGCAGCAGTCTTTGAGAGAAGACACCGTTCGAAATATTTCAAATTGTCTTTGCTCGCCAGAGCGTGACCCAGATGCTACACGAAAATCCTTCTTCGAATCAGTTTCCCACTGTTCCAGTCCTTGTTAATTTCGTATCCATATTACAAAGGCATTGTAGGCGTGCACATCAATGATGTTGAAGAAAATGACTACGGGAATTTTTCCCTTTCTTGGGGCAATAGGAGACAACGCTCTGTCAGTGTAGGCAAACACTAAAGATGTTGCCATCCTGTTCTTAATCACAATAAGCTCTCAGATGGAAGCCCTGGCTTGTTTATTCTTACTGTCCCCAACATGGTAACCTTCCATTTCAGCAGTTCCTCACCCAGGGCATATGATGTGAAAATATCACACATAATATGATCATTCAGTCCTTTGGCCATGTCTAGCACCACCCTCATGCCCTAATTCTTTTCAGGTGCTTCTCCAGGACATTTTCCAGTGTACACCTGCATATTCCAGGCATTGATGGACTGTGCGTCACATGCTGCCCATATTTTGATACTGTATTTGGTTGGTTTGCTTTGTATGTATTATCTGAAAGGACAGCGCCCATGAAATGCAACCTGGCATTTGTTGTACAGAAGGGGGTATTTGCTGGACCCGCTTGTCCCATACATCTCGTGTTTCTGAGATTTTGTCTTGCTCTCATCAGTCCTGCCTTGTTTCTCTATCATCAAAGCATGACAAGGGAGAAAAATTTAATGTCTTCGACTCTTTCCAACATTTGTCATGTTAAGTATATTGTTTTCAATTAATGGTGTTATAAAAAGCTCAAATGCTGATTTTACGTCTTGGACATGTCACACAACATATCTGGTGGGGCCTTATTCATGTGGGGAGAGGGACAATAATAACTTTCACACACTCAAATGCGATTGTATGAAATTAAGTTCTAAGGTCCCAGTTAAATTTATTTAGATAAGAAAATTATCTAAATAAATAAACATAAATAAAATGAAGTAAAGAGCAGTACCAGCAAAGCGGTTTTAGTACCAAGTAGGCCTGATGGCCTATATTACACGTCCCTATATCAGGTCACAGTGGAGCTACAGAGCACCACCAGAGTTCAGTAGTCTTACAGCATCTGGAAAGAAGCTGTTTGTCACACAGTGATGCTGGAGCAGAGGATGCTCTCCACCACACACCTGTAGAAGAAAGTCAGGACTGACTTCCCGAGTCCAGGGCGCCTCAGCCTCCTGAGGAAGTAGAGGTGCTGGTGGGCCTTCCTAACCAGACAGGAAGTCTGGTTTCTCCAGGTGAGGTCCTTGCTGAAGTTTACGCCCAGGTACCTGAAGATGGGGACCACTTCCACAGCTGCTCCTTCGTTGTGCAGGGGAGGGGGGGGATGTTTCTGCCCCACCTGAAATCCACAATCATCTCCTTGATCTTTTTCACATTTATGCAGAGGTTGTTGTCGCTGCACCAACAATCCAGGTGTTCCACCTCCTCTCTGTATTTGGACTCATTGCTGTTAGTGATGCGTCCCACCACTGCTGTGTCGTCCATAAACTTCACAATATGACAGCTTGAATGTTTCGCCGAGCAGTCATATGTCAGCCCCGGCTCCCCCCAAAGACTCATTTGTTCCGGGAATACAACAAATGTGACACATCGGCTCTATAAAGTTCAGCATATCGTGTGACATATTATATTAGAATTGTTGTCTAGCTTGATTGTACTGTTATTGATAATGAATGGATGTAATCTGTTTCTGAATTTAATGCTCTTTTTCGATTTTGCCACTGGCAGCGATGTATTTATCTATAGCACTTGTGATTCATCACCAGCACTCATATTATTTGATACGACATCTTGTTGTTTTCATCCATGATTCTATGCACTTGATGTAAAGCTCTTATTTGGAAGTCGCTTTGTATAAAAGCGTCTGCTAAATGCCTAAATGTAATGTAACCCTTTAGTAAACCAATATCTGTTGTTCTCTGACATACGACAAAATTGCATTTCAACATTTCGAAGTGCAATTTCAAGTAGGTTCCATTTTTTATAAATATTAATAATTTTATAATAACAATAATTTATGCCTGCAATTAAGAGTAGTTACAGTTGCATGTCGCAATACATGTATTGCCTTAAGTTTGACCGAAGAGGTCAAATTAAAGAGAACAACATCGCAGAAAGTAAATCACTATATGAATATATGAGCATCTTGACACTAATACAGAGGATGTTTTCAACTTTTCTTTGTCCCACTGGTGGAAATGATGAAGCCCCAGCATAACGTTCTGCTAACGCTTAGTCCAGCAGGCCAATCAGTCAGGCATATGCATCTGTTGTGTCCTCTGTCACATCCATTCAGCTCCCAGCTCCCAGCTCCAGCCTCGTCCAACCAACCAGCCATTCAGACAATCTCTTCCCTCTGCCTGTGTCCCAGCCCTGGTCAGCTATTCAACCACTCAGCTCCTCTCCCTCAATGCAGACCTCCTTTCCTGTCCCAGGATGCGATATTGTGACGTGCCTACCAGCGCAGTGAGACCGTCCTTGTTTTAATGTTTTTTGTGCACTGAAGAGATTACAAGGCAGGCAGCTGCTGTTTCCTACAGCTCGCAGCAGTTTGGGGGGGACAACAGCAGGATGCCGTGGGGGAGAAGTGGCTCAGCGGCCCTGCTACTTCTCTCTGGCAGAGCCGTGTCGCGGGCCAAGGCCAGGTAGGAACAGGCCGCTGTGGACGCAGGGGCTGTTCGGACTTGAAGCTCGTGTATGGATTAAGCTTCTCCACTACTATCAGGCTAAACTGGGGTAGTATGGGTACTGAGCAAGGTTGTTACAACACTTGTCTTCTGTGACTCCACACTTTGGTATTACTGGGATTGTTTTATATTTAGTATCTAGTAGTTAGTATCCATGTGTTGCTTTTTTGTTATTTGGACAAAGATTAGGGACTTTGTAGACTCACTGTGATTCAAATTCAATTAAGAATGTTCTCAGTGGACAGATCATACATGCTGTAACATGGATTGAGAAGAAACCCTTTCTCAAGGCTGTGTGAGCAAACTGTTGCATTCTCTGCAAGCTAAGAGGCTTGCAATGGAATTCAGCCACAAGGATTAAACACTGTGTGGCTTTCAACACAAGCCGCTTTTTCCGCTGGATTACTCTATTCCTTGACCAGAGTTGTTAGTTGGGGTTACTTTGTTTTATTTCCCACAGTGCTGAGTATAAACTTAAAACAGTTTGACATTTTGTCCATTCTCCTCTCAGAGCGAAGGGTTTCCTAGTAGTTCTCTGTGTTAATTTGAGGCCCATTCAACAAGAAACGAGTCCAACACCCTGACATTTTCAGTAGTCCCAGTTTTCAATTGTCTATTTACAAAAGTAGCATGTGCTAGGTTTGTGGCTGAGCTTTATAACTTCCTGGCAACAAGAAGAGTATTATTAGCAGGTTTAAAAATAAGACAATGCTGCTTTTTCTCTTGCTTCTTGAGGCAAAAAAATAATCCCAGGACAAATAGATTCAAAGTTTCCTCATTCCTCTTTATAATCTCTCGTCTGAGGTTACTCCATATCAAGGTTTCTGGCATAATTTGTTTGATTTTATTTATTTTGAAATGAGTTATAATGAGTTTGAAACCTTTTATTCTTGTTCAATTTTAGATAGAAACCTGCGTTTTGTGACAAACTGTAGAGGTTGAAGTAACTGGTTAGGCTTTTTCTTGTAAGCTGCACGGCAGGTTTTAGGTTGAATTTCCATGAAAATGCATTCCCATAGTTGTTCATCAAGCTTTTTACAACAGACAGAAACAGACTTTTGAAAAAGTGCACATTTATGTTTAGGTGAAATATGTGAAAATGGTACCGGCTAACAGGTTTCACAGAAATGACCCACATGTCAAAACCACTGGAATGTTTTTTCTCTCTTTGCACCTAAACTTAGTTTATTTCAGTATGACAAAGTGATGTTGAGTCAGTGATTTGGTGTGTTTGTGTGTGTGTGTGGTGGTGGTGGCAGTGGGGGTTGGGGGGCTACCGTGCAAGCAATGTTGACAGACCTGTTGCACTTGATGAACTTGAGACACTTTCTCTTGCTGACTGCTTTTCTCCCTCTGCCTCCTGCTCATCATACACATACATCACATCCACCTGGTACATGTTAATGTTAAACTGTTTAGTCGAGCTCAGGTAACAGGCTGAACTGGGGATGATAGTTATGACAACAGGAATCGTGCAACAAGTAGCTGTCTTCTGCATATAAGGCATGATTTGATTTAACATACCACGTCACTAGCTGTCACACCACAAGTATGTGCTATTTGATTTGAGATGACTCAACCACAGAGATTGTGAAGGAAGAAAACGTCTTCATCATTTGATCCGATTGATTAACTTAAGTCTTAACTTGTGAAGTGACAACAGCAAAGCAAAGAGGTGATAACATGCCTCCTCTTTTCAACAAAGACTCCTTGATTAATTAGGTCAAGTAGAGTTGTGTAGCTTTCCCTAAAAGGCTTATAAAGTGCCTGAGGTATACATGGGAGTGGACATAAAGGTTAGTCAGCTTTCACTTGTGTTGCTAGAGGCTTCATCGTTTACGTTCTTTAGACCTTAACTGAACTACAATAAGGACAGGCATTGTGTTACAGCCAAAGAGTTTTTAACTAGTTTTGTCGATTTGAACCAGAGAGGAAGATGATGGCCATCAGGCATGTAAGTAGGGCGTGTCGTATGGGAGGGGAAAGGTGTGAATGATGTGTTGATGTTCTGGGAGTCGTCACTCCGTCCTGCATTCCGCTCAGCTCACGCCACACAGCCACAGTAACATCCTGTTACCTCTCAGATCAACTAGGGCAGTGGGCAGATTTACGTCGCACTCACATGGTGTCCTACCACCAGGACACAGAATTGTGTGCTGGACTGTAATTCCTGGATTGTTACAGCATTGTGGATATGGGTGGCAGAGAGGAGGTAGCGGTGCGCACGCTCGGGTCCACCATGCAGTTTTCACGCACCGGGTTGAACCGTTTAAGGCTCCGTCCTGTCCAAAGCCCAGCGAGGAGCAAGCGCGTGAAGCCATCCACACTCAAGGAAAAGGCCAGGTATGTGTGATGAGGAGTTGGAGTGGGAGCTGGATCAGCAGGATCGGAATCACAAATGTTTTGGTGAAAGAAAGAGCGTTGTCTGTGCTTGAAGTGAAGTTGTGTAGATGGCACTTTGTGTGGTAAAGTAAAAAACTAACAAAAAACCTGACAGTGAGGTACATGTAGTTTCATACTTTTATGGTAGCTTGCAGACAAACCTTCATTTGTAGGATAGAAATAAGTTTCTCTTGTAATCTTGAGTCATTTTAATGCCAAAATAATTCACTGAAGTTCATGTGACAGCTGAGCAGTAGGATCCAGTGTGCACTGCAGTGAGTCAGGTGTCTGCAGACTTCTGATCTGTCAGGAGTGATGCATTTTAACTCTTAAATGTAGCAAATGTTATGGCTTTGGACAGCTGTGTGTGAGCGATGTAGTGAGCCAGATGTTGAATGAAAATATAAGCCTTTATTATGTCTATATTGTATATATACTGTATATTAGCAATGCAGCAATACCACATTTAATCTCCCCATATTGATCCCATATCTAAAGTTATTGGCTGTTGTTGACTACTGGACACATAGTAGATACTATACTTTCTTTTCCTACTTCAAATGTGTGTAGAACTGATAGAGACCATTCGTCTTTCTGTCTATAATTCCATATCACTTCTTGTTTATAAGTGGACATTTTATAAAAATTGTGTTACAATCTTAATGTGACTTTAAACCAGTATTCAAAGTGGATCCGTCTAGAGCTGAAACAGTTAGTTAATTGGGACAATGGATTCATTATGTAAGTCATTTTTCAAGCACACACACCAAATCTTTGCTGGTTTCAGCTTCTCGGGAGTGAGGATTTACTGCTTTTTCTGTTTTATATAACTGAAAATACAATATCTTTGACAGAACATTAGGGTCTGGTCCAATGGGCAATTTCTCACTATTTTGTGACATTTTACAGACGAAATTGAACGAATCGATTGATTAATCAGAAAAATAACTGACTCTCTTGTCTGGGCGATGCCTTCAGTAATGTCAGTATCATTGCTGATTTCCATCCAGTACATCAGATCTGTACATAATTATCTGTTTTAATGCAACCACACTGGTTGAGATTGTGTCATGGCCCATTTTACTTAACAACGCTTGACAGTTGAATGTAAAGGCTTTAGTGCAATGAAAAAGTAGTTCTAGTGTGGTTTTATGGTATAGTGGCACACCTGCATATCGGGGCAGTGATTTCTTTTCACTTTTTTTGATAGTTGCTTTATTTGTCTCTATTCATCTGTCTATGGTCTTATATTACTCAACCAGGAGTTCAAATATTCCTGTTTAATGTATGACCCCACACATAAATTACAATTACACATTTTATTTAATTTATCTTTTTTAAATTTCTGTAAGTACCTTTTGAAAGTCACAACTCTTCATCACATCTTCCCTCACAACCTCTAAGATGCAATGAAACTGGTTTAACTCACCAAAGCATTGATCTGGAACAAACCAGATCTGAAGTGGCTTAAGCTGAGTGTTATGAGTATTTTTGGCCCTGATGCATTGGGAAACTATCATGTCATTGTTCATTCATGCTGGCATGATAAGCCATCTGGCATTCCGCAGAATGGGCTAGTGTGGTTTGGTATGTCTCTTGAGATTTGCTGACTAGAAGAATGTGACTGAACCGCAAAGTGACGAAGTGAGTCAGCTGACCACTTCCTGTGTCTGTGATCACCGGGTCACATTTTAGTGCTTGAGGGTGCGTGTGTGACCACAGCTGAGTGTGTCCCATTGTTGTCGGAGAGAACAGTATCCTCTGTTGTTGAGTCCTTCACAGGAAAGGCTGGCTGCATTTTCCCTGGAAAAGAATCTGAGATGATTTTCTTTTTCTTCAGTTGTTCACTGCATGCTGTTTCTTCCCATTGTTAGTGAGTTATATTAATGTATCTGTGTAGGTAGATGAAGGGGTGTAACCCATAAGAAAACAGATCTCACATTCTTACAGTGACATCTAGTGGATCTACAGGGTACTATGCCTCCAGGCCACATTTTGCAAGAACAATAGAGACCCCCTTTGTGTCCGCTCTCGCCATCTCTCTCCTCACTCCGGCCCTCCCTCCATCCCAGTCCTTTTGTCTCTCCTTCTCTCTGGGCTCCCCCGGCTCATTCATCCGCCTCGCATCACCTCAGTCTTCTGCGTTTGTATGTGTCTTTGTGTCTCTGCTCGTTTGTTTGCATGCATGCGTGTGATTTCTTTACGTGTGTGTATGTCTGCACCAGAAATCCCAGCCCCACCGAGATGAGCGTGGAGCCCTGGGCCAGACCGCAGGACCAGGCAGCCGCTGAAGACGCACACAGCACCGACGCAGCATCCTCCCAGGATCAGGAGCAGCGCCCCGACAAACTCTGCCTGGACTCGTTCTGGAGTGAGGTGGAGACCATTCGACAGGGGAGTGGCTACACAGACCACGACTGCACCAGGAGAGACTCCAGACAGTCAGACGGTAAATATTGCAAATCCTCCGCTGACAGATTAAGAATGACCGCTAAGAGCTTAGGCAGAAGTCATCATGAGTTTATGTGACAGAATTACAACGCATCCGTTTTTTTAACAGCTGCCACTGAGATCCTCCGTGAAATGATGCATTTGCCACGGCAAGATATCAGGTTTCTCTCATGCAGCAAAGAAGCGCTCATCACCATGACAACACTATCACACACTCTTGCAGGGAGTGTTTTATGTGCACAGGCCAAATAGCCATTCATGAATGCTGACTTAATGTGAATGCTCTATTATTATGCCCTTTCAAATGATCTGATTGTGTTAATTATACCCTTTTAATAGATTCTTTTGATGTTATTCTAAACAGAAACTGTCTGAAGTCTGGATTTTGGTGTGTCTGTGTTTCATCGTTATTATGAGAGGAGAAACAATGAAAATGTATTTTTGAAACTTATTAAATGTAACCAACTTACTAATGACTGCATTGAATGTCTGAGAGCCGGTTGCACCAGCTCTTCCTATGTTCAGACATAACCTGGTTATAACGTTTAAAAGACATTTACAGGTCAAAATAATACTTTAGTATTGTAACATTCTATATCTACATCTTGTCGCTGTTGTCCCCGTGTATTTACAAATAGCCTGTTTGGAGCTTTCACGGCCTGTGTTATGTGTCTCAGAGGGCGAACAGGAGGAGCAGTGGTTGGCTGATGCTGGTTTGTCGAACCTCATCAGTGAGGACAGCGAGGATGTAGACAACGCGGTGCTGCTGTCCACTCTGACCCGGACCCAGGCCGAGGCGGTCCAGCGCCGACTGGATTCCTACACGCTGTCCCTCCGCAAGAGGAACAAACCGGCGCCACGTGACGTCCGCGACGTCTTCAACCCCCCCATTGCTCAGGTCAGTCAGACTTTGTAGTGCCTTAAAACTTTCTAAGCTATTTAAATCCCTGAATCCTCCTAAGGACAAAAAGCTAATGCTTTGCAATTAGAAAAGTGAGCCAGATGTTGCATGAAAAAATAGAAAATAGAAAAAACTTGAAGTAGGAAATTGGAGAGTGACTTTTAACAACTTTCTATGTCCTTTGTTGACATTGACCCAAAAGAAAATGCAAAGGCACTTCATGCTGTAAATTGATGGGGTTGCAGTTCATAATGCAGAGTAACATGCAAACATATACGTATCATATCTTGTATATGTACCGTTCATCACCTACAGACTCAACTTGATACGTACAAATTAATCAGTTGCATGTATTTTCAGTTTCCTGGTTATACAAGTTTACAGAAAGCAGAGCCTGTCTGAGTCAAAGCTGCATGCAGGAAAATAGAAAATACCCATTTCCCCGGTGACTGTCAGGACGCTCGTTCCATGCAGAGGTTTCTAACCTGTGACAAGAAAGGGAAATAACATGTAAAGGCCATGCTTTGTTCGCCCTGTGTGTCTGAGCTGAGAGGGGAATAGAAACACTGTTCCTGTGATCCTTATCAGTCCTTTATCAAAAGAAACACTCTATTTAGTTTCCCAGTGGTGCAGAAAATATTCCAGAGCTGATATTTTACACTTACCTTGTTCCTTGTGACATGTCAACAAATGCTCTCTCTCACCAGAACCTTCTGCCCGAGTCCCAGCATAGTGAAGACCGTGCCCAACACAGCATGGCATCGGTTTCCAAATCTCCACTATCAGGTAAGAGCTACTTTAGTATCAGTACAGTAAGCCAAAATGAGAACTAGCGAGTAACTAAAGGGAACAACTCTCATTGCTTTATCACTTTAAAAATGCTAAAGCAATGGCTCCATTTTTTTTTTAAAAACCTAATGAGGCAAAACAAGACTTTCAGAACTGTTAGATTTTAATAAAGTAACCGTCCGTGCACTTCCATCATTGTATCGTCTTGCAAACAACTCACATGTTTAACTTCAAATTAATTTCCTCATGTGTCTTTAAAAAAAATCATATCTGACAAGAAGTCAGGTGAGCGGCAGAACCGCGAGGTCCCGCGGCGGGACTATTTATCAGGATCAGAGCACAGCCCCGTTATCTATCGTCTAATTGGTTCAGATTAATCCCCCGGATAACTCCTTGTCTCAACATGCTGCCACTGGAGAAAGTCCCTGTCCTCACAGTGCTGAGTTCACTTGCCACATCGCAATGTCTCTGAATAATATAAAGGTTTTGTACAGAGAAACAAATCACAAAACTTGCAGCAGGTTGACATCTGGAGACAAACAACAGTGAAATATACCCATCTTAGATAGATGTCATACTGTTATAGATCACACAGTAAATGGTGACAGTGACATCTGCAGTAATTTGCTCTAACCTTTTTATAAGAACAGTTCTGAGTATCCTTTATATGTATAAAGGATACAAATGTTTTCTAATTTGTTCCTCTCTTTTAGCAGATAAGAGTTAGATAAAGAGATAAAAGGAGTGCGTGGGTACATTTCTTCATATTTGTGGACCTTTTTGCATTTTTTTTCCCTCTTGTTCCCTCATGTTGCGTGCGTTGATATCTGTACAGTGGACTTCCTCAAGTGAACGAATCGATCTGAGTTTGTGTGTGTGTGTGTGTGTGTGTGTGTGTGTGTGTGTGTGTGTGTTTCCCGCTCAGCTGTGATGTCAGAGCATCAGCGAGGTGCTCCTAAAGAGGAGTTCTTCATCACCGACGTGGCTTACTGCGAACAGGCCGTCATCTTCCTCAAACAGGCCAAACTTCTGCAGAACAACATCCAGCGCAGAAAAGAGGATGGCACCCTGCCTGTAAGCACCCAGACACTTTCCTACTCTCCTACTCTTTTTCCAGGGTGACTGTAGATCATTTGCAAATGGGGCATAAAAGGTAAATACTGACATGTGTTTCACTGTTTATATTTCCTGCATTAATTTATTTTGGTACATTTGAAATCTATTTACAGAAAAGAGGATTTGAAAAGGATCACATAGTTGCGGGAGGCAAAGTACATAAATGATGAATAATAAGCCCTATTAACAGTTCAGTTTGTGTGCCAGGATGGGATTACATCTTTGGTTTTCAGCCATTGTCAATGACAAGGTTAAGATTAACTGAGGAGACCTCAGTTGTTAAATACAAAACTAAAATATAGTTTTTTGGTCAAAACTAATGTGTTGCTAAGTGGTTGCTACCACAAGGACTTCTGTCCAAAGCCTGTTTTTTTATCACGTAGTTTTATAGTCTTACATATGAACCAAAGAGTCTTACAGTATCACTTCACTGCGTTTTTAAGCCAACCATCAACTTACCATTATTTAAAAAGATTTTGTAGGTTCTCGTGTTCTTAGTATTTGGCCTTCAGACAGATAGCCTTCCCTCCCCTCCCAACTAAAACCATCATCTTGGATCCATCGGTTCCATTCCTTCATTTGTAGTTGCTGTTATATTTGGATTCTGTAGTATTAAATCCCCAAAAATTTAATCTGTAACAACTAATGAGGAAAAATAAATCTCATGTAGGGCTTTAGGGCTCTAAACGGTTCCACCAAACTTTTCACAGAAAGCACTTTATATTTGAGTTTCTGTTTGGACCAAAATATGGGTCAGGCGAGCTTTCAATCTTCATGTAAACCTGTTAATACACACACTCGCACACACTTCTTATTGTAAGCTGATTCTAATCGCCCCCGTCGTTGGTTAGATAACAGGGTTAAGCAGAATAAAGGAATGAGGGAATTAGCTCAAAACAAAAGAAGAATTGTTGTGTCACAGAATCCAGCTGGATTATTGTTCTATTTCAGACTAAATAAGCATCAGGGAAGAATTAGTGGTTTTTAAATAGTGTTGCCACATTTCAAGACACTGCATAGAGATTTAATCAAGGGAATTACATAAATGGATGCACAGTAAGTCACAATGAGTATTATGTAAGTGATTTGACACTGTCGACATTTGATTTTTCTCCTTTCCTCTCCCCCCTGTGCTTTATCCCATTCTCTCTCTTTACCTCTTCACCTCCACTCCCCAACTCTCAACTCCAATCCCCCTCTGCTCACTTTACTCTCTCCCTCCTCTCTCACCTTCTCAGCGGGTGATCTGCCCCAAGTGCCGTCTAGGAGTGACTCGTATTCAGGATCTCTCCCACACCGACATGAAGAAGGTGCGTCAGTTGGCTCTCATCGACATGACGGCGCTGAGCGACCTCTTAGAGCTGGAGGTGAAAAGGCACAAAACCAGCAAGAGGAAGATTCCAGGTAAGGCAGCACCCGCAGGCGACAGGGGCAAACAAACACACACGGAAACAGGCATACTGCAGACAGCTAGTATCTTTCTCTTTTCTCTTCTTTTTTTCATTGTGCAGTGTTGATTTTGTGTCTGTTCTCACACTTTGTCTCTGACTGTAAGCCAATCAAATCAAAGGAAAACAATGACTCCACTGGCACTTGGCTGCAGCACGAGTTCTACACACACATTTCTGCAGAGATTTCTTCCTGTTTCCCTGCAGCCTGAATGATTAACAGGTCCAACATCAGTTTGTTGCCATGTTTGAAATCTAATACGTACTATCCCATTTCTCTATACATGATAGCTCCAATTAGACTAAGCTATGGTGACACATTCTTTAGTGATGGATTAATCAGCCATACCTAATCCTAGCATTTGGTTAGCCATAGTTGACATAGTTATATCAGAAGTACTCAAGCGCTGACATGGCAGTGTGGATGTTGGCATACATACACACAACACAGGAAAAGGTCTCCCATCTGCAACTCATCTCTTTCACAGAGAGCACGCTCTTCGGGGTGCCGCTGGCCACGCTGCTGGAGAACGATCAGAAAATGAGGCCCAACACCGCGACTCCTCTCTTCCTGCAGGCGGTGAGAACCTACGTCTGTGTTAAATCACCTTCAAAGACCCTTTTATAATAACTTAGAAGAAGATAATTCCAAATGCTTGATTTTATGATGATTTTCGTCATTTCAGATGCTATCTGTGCTGTATGTGGGTGTGTGGAGTTACTTTAGCCAACAATCTTCTCAGCCTCTGAAGTAATTTGAGTTTTTATATTCTATCCGATCTAATATTCTCCCCTGGTCTGCAACAAGATGACAGTTTGCATCCTTTGAACCATATTTTGCTCAGCATGTGTTCAGCACATGTTTTGCCTTTGATAAACCTATAAGCCTCCCTTCAGATGGAGCACATAAAACAATGTGTGTCCTCTGAATGTGAAATGCTTTGACCACACCCTGAACGTAGCAGCAGTTACTGAGAATAACCAGCAGAGGTGAGCGAGAGATTCTTATCTGCTGGCGCCTGACTCTCTGCTAATGTCTCTCTCTCACTCCTTTCCCTCTCTCTCTCTCTCTGCAGATGTTGTCATTTTTGGAGAAGAAAGGAGTCGATTCGGAGGGGATCCTGCGGGTTCCAGGATCTCAGTCCAGAATCAAGGTGCGATATTCGTATCCACACTTCTTTCTGTCACACAAAGCTGGCACTGCACCAAACTATTATTATTTTCTTTCTTTCATTCTCATGTTTAAAGTAAAGCAAAGAAATGAAAAAAAAAAGGTTTCATGACCTAAAGGGCAGACAAAATATCGACACTGTAAAATGTCAGAAGTGTTTGAACGGCAGTGAGGAAAATTAAACCGCTTCACTGAGTTTAACTATAGTTGACATTTAGGAAAAACAAGGTCCAATCAGACAAAATCAATAATGTTTTTTCTGCCGCTGCTGCCAGATACACCTTATCACACTGTATTTAATTTAGCACATGCACCAAACACGTAAATCAATTAAATCAAAGCAGACAGGAGAGGGCGCCATTTATCACTTAACAAAACAGGACGATTACTAGGATTGATCTATCAAGTACTTGTAATAGATAATGGATGTGACAACAATCTCATCATTTATTTATCTTTACGTAATGGTGAAATTAGTGGATCTAAATATTTTACCAATATAACTGTAGTTCTTGTTCCCAAACCATTTTTTTACTAAACCAAAATACAACTAACATTCAACCATTTGTAAAATGTACAGATTTGATAAAAGATCCTTCATGTCCCAGGCTCATGAAGGATCTCCTGCCGCAGCATATTCTGCCTTTGTTCGATGCACAAATAGCTGCAGGAATCAACAGGAGTTTATGCATTTAATCCAAAAACTGAAAATCTGTAAATCTGTAAAATAAGAATCTAACCCTAACACAAGGTAATAGTAAAGAGTACTTATATACTCCTATATACGCCTAAGGCACAAATAGAGACAGATAACCCGGCCAAGTAATTAGAAGTCAGCCCTCGTGTCTGTTTGTAACATCCACAGTCATGAAGAGTTCATTTAGTAATAATGAGTTTTAAATAGCTGCTGCAGAGCCATGGCTGCTCTGTGAGTGACAATCAACTCTCCAAATCAAGACTCTCAAATGCAAAATAACTTTCACGGAACATTTAACAACAAACCATAAATGCCATATAGACTCACAAAAGCCATCAGTCGTGACTGATCTTCAAGACGCAGTTCAAACAAAAATCACAATAAAATAATTGAAAAGTGTTGAATTAACTCGCTGATAGTAAATGAACTGAACCGGCTGTTCACCCGTGTCCTCTGCGGTCACTGTTTTCTGCCTGCAGCTGCTGCAGCAGAACTTTGAGACCAACTTCTACTCAGGTCGGGTCTGCTGGGACGAGGTGAGTCCAAACGACGCGGCCGCGCTTCTCAAGAAGTTCATCCGGGATCTGCCCGCTCCTCTGCTCACTGCCGAGTACCTCAACACCTTCAGCGGCGTCAGAGGTCGGTGGACACGACTTGACGATGCTCACTTGTTTTACTTTCAGACTTGAGCAGTTTAGGATGTGATGCAAATTTACACACTCAGGCTGTTATATAAACAATGACTGCTTTTCTATAGTTACATAACGATCCAGATCCAGATCCAGATGGGTCTGTTATTGAAGTGTGTTTTTGTATTTGACAAGTTGCATATTTACTGTATAAAACAGGAGCACACACACACACACACACACAAGTCATCTTCTCCTGCTCTACTCTACATCTTCAACAATCTGCTGCCCACTTTTCCAGACAGCTCAGCGGGGTTCACATCATAATTACCTGAGTCTCTTTACCGTGATGACAGCGCTGTGTGATGCTTATCTTTGCTCCGGCTGAGAAATCCGCATTAAGATGAACAAGTTGATATCTTTTTAAGAGGCGTCCCTGCACTGCCACAAAATGCACGCGCGGCGACAAAGCAGAGTAAAAGATCTGCCGTTTTCACATTAGTCTCACCTTAATAAAAGGCTGGATTGATATTAATATAATTTGATTGATGACTCACTGATCGCTGCAAAGTGATAAATGACGTGTGACCGCAGAGACATAAGCTAACAAAGCTAATGTCCACCAGTCACAGTGTCGTTAATCTTTAGGTATCATATTATGTTATTCTTAGCCAAACACAGAGGAAATGAAGAGGGCGTGTGTGTGTGTGTGTGTGTGCGTGTGTGTGTGTGTGTGTGTGTGTGTGTGTGTGTGGTAAACCTGTCTTACCTTTGCTCCCTCCTCCTTCAGACATCACAGAGCTGAAGCAGAAACTCCACATGCTGAACCTGCTCATCCTGCTGCTGCCTGAACCAAACAGGAACACACTGAAGGTACACACACACACACACACACACACAACACTTCAACAATATACTTCATGAAGTAGAGACACAAATTAGTTATCACGCTCTAAGATAAATGTACAGATTTGGAATAAACAGATACATGATCTCAGTCGCTGTGTTTTCATGCACTCAAGTATTCTTTGGGTCTCCGGCAGTAACCTGATCTGTAAAACATCATGTAAACATGAAACCAGTTTCCTCTATCAGAATAAAAGAAACGCGGTTAACACAGCTCCATTTTCTGCTGAAGAAATCTGCTTTGGCCATGTAAACACTTTTAAACTGTTATCCTTCCCAGTTCTCTTGTGCTTGTCTGGTGGTAAAACTTAACAAAACACATTAAGTACACATCTGAGGTACTTACACTTCTTATACTTATACTTATACACATTATACTTCTACTTCACTTTATTTCAAGGGGAACATTATACTTTTTATTCCCTTACATTTATTTGCCAGCTATAGTTACTAGTTATAAATTAAAATACATTTTACACACAAAACAGATATTGAGCTTTTAAACTATGATGCTGTAGATTTAACTACCCAGCAAAATTTGAAATATTTCAAATGAGCTCCACATTGATGACACCGAAATTCTTCTTATGGTTGTCAGAAATTCATCCCAATTTACACTTTCATGGAACTTGACACACCGAAGCACTGTTTCATAATCCATTACTATGTTGTTCCACATTTTAAACACTCTGTTCTGTTATATAATGGTTTGCATTAACCATGACTCACTTTTCCCATCACAAGTGTGCAGTCAGCTCCACTTAAAGCATCCAGGAGCATAAAACCCACCTGAACTAATTACTTTGACTCCAGTGGAGGCAGCTGAAAGTTACTGCGCATTAACATACTTCTCAGTAGAGGTGTTACAGATGATTCAGTCACTGTGATAATTCACTTTACTCCATTTTGTGCCTCATTACAAGTGTCTTTCAGCTATAATATTTTTTTTCTATAATAACTGGAATGTGCAGTAACCTCCATGTTATATCCAATTTCATTAAAAATAAAAAAAATAAAAAAATTGTCTCATTGCCTTTGATTTCAAGTATGCATGTCTCCATCCGTGTGTTCTTTAGGCCCTCCTTGAGTTCCTCAGTAAGGTGATTTCCAGGGAGAAGAGAAACAGGATGAACCTGTGGGCCGTAGCGACCATCATGGCTCCCAACCTCTTCCTCCATAAGGCCATCCCCAGCAGACTGACTGAGGGGGCGGAGAAAGGAAACGTGGAGAAGGCAGCTGATGTTATGAGGCTCCTCATCCGCTACCAGGACCTGCTCTGGACGGTAGGTCCACCCACACATTCAAGCTCAAGAGGAGAGGATTGTTGCTTTTACTGAAAAAACATTAGATGTAAGAGTGTAATTATTCAGAGGCCATTCTAGGTTTTCTACATGTGCCCGTATCCAATATTTCTTAATAATAAAGCATAAAAATCGTAAAAACCTGGCATTTCATATCCCTGTTGTCAATTAATAAGTTGAAAATTAAATATGAGCCAAAATTGCAATTAAATTGAAGTTGAAGGTTCATTTTTGATTTTGGAAATAGCAGTTTGACACAAAGTTATCACAAATTCCCCTTATTTGTTTTTTTTGGCTATAAGCTCCAGAAAAAACAAGAAAGTCGACCTTATGATCAGAACTGCAAACATATTTCTTGGCATGAAAACATAACCATCACATAACCATGTTTCATCACTTTCTCTTCAGATCCCTAATTTCCTCATGAGCCAGGTGCGTAAGCTGAATGACAACAGTAACCGGCGTTACCAGTTCTACGATCGCCGCATCAAGAACCTGCTGAGGAAGATCCACACAGACAGTCGCGATAAACCCGATAAAAACACCTCAGAGGTGAGCGGCTACAGCAGACTACACCACTGCACAGCACAACGTTAATAAAATATACAGTATAATTACAGGCACAAATTACTATAATGTACTGATTTCTTTGTAAGCATTGATCTTATCATCCACATAAAGCTCCACGCATACGGTGTGGAAACATCATTGTTTTAATATCCAAAGATATTACAGATCTATCTCTTCTTTAACTTTTTTTGGTTTGTTTTTTTTGCCATGCAGCTGTGCCGTACAGTGAAGATCCAGGTCGGGGATCTGGTGAGCGGCACCATGGAGTTCCAGCTCAACGTCAACTCCAGAACCTCAGACCTGCTCGCCCAGTTTCACCGCCAGTCCGTCCGCAGCCCCGAAAATGGAATGGGCAAAATGCGAAGGTACGATCCTGCAATTTAAATGACAACATTTTTTTTGAGAATGATCTTAAACACACAAACCACGGCCACCTTGCACTGTTAGTAGATTATGACTAGTGACTTGTTTGAGTCTGGCTTCCAACAGTTTCACCACAAAACAAATATGTTTGAAAAAACAAAACAGAATGACATATTATGTTTTTCTACCTTTATGGGGAATAAAAGGATGACACTTAGGTGTGATGTGTCTGTCAACAGAAACGGCTCGGTGGCGTATCCAGACTGTGCCCTGTACGAAGTGGGAGGGAATATTGGTAAGTGAAAGTGGCCGCACCGTTTCCTCTGATCGGAGCAGGGCTGACATTTGCATGTCTTTCTGCTCACTGAGCTGATGAGGGTAGCGAGGTCTTATGTAATGAGCTGTGCAAGCGCCAAAGAGATAGGAGCAGTGCATCTGCAGTTATCAGAGAAGACAAATGTTTCTAACGCACACGTCTGTGCTCTCACAGGAGAGCTGACACAGTAAAAGCACAAACGTTCTGAACGTTAGTACCTGAGATTATCGACTTACGATCACTTTGATAGAAACACAAGTCCTAAATTCATACTAGAGACGAAAATAAATTGCAAATGAATCAAATAGTTGATCGACAGAAATGCAAAAAAGAATAAAAAAATATTTTGATGATTGGTTAATTATTTAAGTCATTTTTCAAGAAAAAAGAAAATTACAGCTTCTACTATTCTCCTTCTTCTTCTTTTCTCTGAAATCTGAAAAACGTTCACTGTTGGTCAAACAATAAGACATTTAATGATGTAAATCAGAATTTGGGAAGAGCAAAATTTTTCACAACATCGTTACATTCAGTAGGTCCAAGAATTATTGATTAATTGAGACAATAATCGGCAGATTATCATTATTTGCACTCGCAATTCATGTATAAACACAACCCTACATGTTTTTAATCTCGCCGAGCTGCAAAAAAATACCGGCATTTAGGGCTTTTGGTAACTTTTTGTGTGTGTTTTCTGCAGGTGAGCACTGCCTGGATCCCGACACACACCTTCTGGATTTGTACAACAGTAACCATGGAGGAGAGTGGGTCATCAAGCTGAAACCCAACGTCAGCAGAGGGCTGTGAAGGATGGACGGACAGAATGGGCAACAGCTCGCTGCAGAGGACGGGACAAAGGCAGAGCCTAAAAAAAGATCAAATCCACGCAGCCCTCTCTTTTTGCCCTTTTCATCCTTGGAGCAACAAGCGAGAAGGAGACAGATGGAGGAAGCAGAAACACATAGATGGAGAATCTGCCAGGAGCAGAGTCTAAAAACTGTCTGTGATCAGATGAACACACATTGCCCTCTTTCTCTCTCCCTCTACCTTTTTCTCTCCCTTCACTCCATCATTCTTCTCCTGCATTACCACCGGGCTGCGACGCCGCTAGCAAAAAGCTGCTGATGTGACTCATTACTCATTACAGAGAACCTGCTGCATAGAAGAGAGAGGAGAGAGAGAGAGAGAGCGCGCCTGGGCAGTTTGGTTCACCATCTTTTTTCATCTCCACCCATGAGCGAGCAGATGGGGATGCAGAGCACCTCTGGCTATAGAGAGCCCAAGTCCCACCCCCTTCTCAGGCCAGCTAGACAACGTGTTTTCTCAGTTTCATTCATCAGCCTTTTGCAAAAAGCTGAAACACGATTCAGGGCTTTTACGCCCATATTCTCTGCTAAATTGGTGTCTAATCCTGCACTCGGGAGAACCTTTTTAAAATGTTCTTGACCTTGGAAACGGCAGTAGTGTAGTCGTCCATTTAGTTAGTGAGTTTACATGCACCAAAGTAACCAGGTTAATCGGAGGAACCAGAAAAATTAGTTACTGGAAATGCACATGCACATACACATGCAGCAGATCAGTCATCAGATTTCTGCTCTACCGTCGACCTTGTGTGTGTGTGTCTCTGCATCAAAGCAGTGTGAAGAGGACTTTTGTCTTTTAAAAAAGTCTAATAGAAACTTGGTAACGAGTATATATATATATGGCAGAGAAAAATGTGTTCTCCAGGAGACATCTTCCTGGGGGAATCAGGTCTCTCGTTTACATGACGTTAAAGAAATCAGCTTCCTGGAGAAAGCCGACTCACTTAAGTGCGTGTTAACACACTGACTCCATTTAGCCACGGATATGGACAGAAAACCAGAGTATCTGGCTCGTTTTTAAACAAAATACTGATGATTAAAAACCAGCAACTAGAAAAAAAACATATTGAAAACCGAAAGCTATCTACGGAAGCAAACCTGGGAATGTGTCAGGACACCAGCTCAGTTTCGAACTGATCAGTCAGTTAATAGACTGACCGATCCTTCTGCTCACGTGCTCTCTCTATGGACTGTTTTTCAGCTCAGATATGTTGATCACAAAGTAAACAAAGGCTTCTCCGTATCGGCTCCTTTCTTCGCCTGTGCCATTAAAAGAGAGAAAGAGCCCCAGCCGAACTGATATCCCCTTATCTGTGAAACCCTGTGATCTCCTGGGCCTTATAAAAATCCATGGACTTCCAAGGACCCCTGACCTGTACAGAACGGTGCTCAAAGAGACACTTTTTTTTTTTTTTTTTTTTTGGGATACCAAGGGATTTTGTGTCATAACCTCAAGGACAGTTACTGCACTTGTTAAGGACACACGGTGAAGCTGGTCTTCAGTACTCATTTTTAAACATATGAATGAAGCCAAAAGTGCTGAAGTGACTCGAGGCGAATACTGGGATTATTATTATTTATCTGAATGTGATACCATTGTTGCTTCTGTATTTGAGTATTGTGTAGGCTAGAGAGACTTTAGGATAATGTGGAGTCGCTACACTCAGTGCTGTTGTGTTAACTCACCCATACTCAGTGTGAGAATTTGCAGTGTTCTTGTACATATTTCTTCAGACTAAATAGTTTCTTGATGGGTCTTTTTTTTTTCTTTTTCTTTTTTTTTTACACGTGTTTCTCCTGAACAGTACAGTAAGATAAACTCCATGTGTAGATATTGCTCATTCATACACTCTGCTGTGAAAAGGCACTGAAGTCACTGCAGTAGGAATGTTTTGATTGCGTTGCCATTCAAAGTATTCCAGACGCATGCAAGCAGCGAATGAATGTGTGAAACATTTTAGGCCGATTGTCAGATGGGAATCATTTGCTCCTCGCAAACACGGAGCCATGTTGATGCTCCGCGGCCATTTTGTGGGACGTGTCTCGCACACTCCACTCAGTAGATGGAGTAATGACAGCCGGCCCCGGCACCAGCATCCATCAACACCCTCTGCTCCATCTCTGTCACCTCCCGATAATGGACCATAATGGCAGTGCGGTGCGTGAATCAGAAATACGCAGAGGAATCACATTTCTGTGATAAAGGAGAAGGTAATAAATGGCTGTTATAAATTCTGCTGCCCTGGACCCAACGACAGCAGCGTAGTGTGTGTGTGTGTGTGTGTGTGTGCGTGCGTGCATGCATGTGTGTGATGAGCTTCATTACACAAGTCCAATTGGCCTGTCCCGGGGTCCCAGGCACAGTTCAGTGCCTCGGCACAAAGCGAGCTGATGAGACTGCCTTCTGCTGACAATCAGCAGAAGTAGGTCACCTCTGAAGCAGCATCCCAGAGGGCAAGCAGTGTGAGTCCGAACACCCCGAGGAGCGGAGCACATGGACACGTATTGTCTAAACACACATGACATACACGGGCAAACGCTGAACTACATCGTGTGGATTCACCAAAACGGGGGGGCACAAGTTCAACCACTACACCCGTTTCCTATTGGCTCCGTTTGTGTTTGTACATATGTGAATGTGTTCGTTTATGTGTGTGTGTGAGGAAAAAAAAGAGGAAGCTTCCTTTGGGATAGATATCTGTGACAGTGTTATCTATATAATATTCCAGGGAGCCTTTTAACACTAAGTGGTGGACAGTAACAGGAACAATTACTTTCTGTTGTGATCAAAGTGTGGTTGTGGACCTCTTATTGTCTTCACCAATGTCCAGTTTTTATTGTGGTGAAGATTTTAGACGTCAGTCAGCAGACGTCAGAATGTATATTTATGCCCTTTATACAAGTAATTGTTTTTAATACTTCTGTGAAAATACCTTATAGTCTTTGTTGTAGAAAGAAAAAAACTTTTTGAAAAATGTCCTTTTTTTGTCAATAAATGTGAATCTAATATTGTGCTAAACATGATTTATTTTTTCAATATGAGGTAATGGGCGTGGCAGAAAGACGGTATCAGCAAAAGCTTCATTCATCATTCTTGTGAATCTACAGCTGCATCACAGGAAGAAGCAAACGTACACACACGTATGAGAAAATCTGTAGTGAAGTATTGGTTTCATCTGCTGCTGTAATCAATAGAGAGATTAACCTTGTAATGTGTGTGGGTGAAGGGGCCAGACCTGCTCGGTTCCTTGATTAATCATCGCCTTCGCTCCTGGAAAACATTCGCAACTAACTGCCTCATCAACTTTGATTATTCAAGGTCTCAGCGTGTCCAAATGGGCGCTGGCAAGACAAAAGGCAGAAAACTGATGTGTGATACAACATTCGTTGTTTCTTCTTTCACAGAATTTAGAGTTTCTAGCTGAGCAGCATGTGTTTTCAGAATGAATGATGGTTATGAAGTGTTTAAATCCAAAATGAGATATAAATTATGAATTAATTGTTAATGTGAATTATTAGTAAAAAGATCATTACAAAATGAACTCTTACATAATGGATTTAACAACTTAATTTTTTTTTATATTGACTGATCCTTTTCCAAAATGAAAACGTAGAATTTATATAGAATATTTGTGTTTTAGGCTTAAGACTTCCTCTCAGGACAGATATCAATCACACCTTTTTTCAATAAAGGTGTTGTGTTTTTCTGAGTAAATAATGCATGCTTTCCGTTCCCTCGTTCACTAATTTCTGACAACAACAACAACAACAAAAAATCCCCCCCCCCAGACCGAGCGAGCAGCAGCCAGCCTGCCAGACGCAGGCCCCTTTGGCCTACTGCAGATCTAAATTACTGTAATCAGTGGATGAAAAGCAATCAGCAGCCTTGTATGAGCTGCTGGCAGAACGCCTGACCCCCGGCTCTCTCCACCAATCAGACCGCTGCGTCCCATTCACAACTAATCACGACGTGCACTCAGAGCTCACCACTTCCCTCACATTTGATGGAGGAAGCGCTCTTCTCCCCCTTTTGTCTTTTTGTGCCGCGCTGACCGGAGTCGAGCGGATTGATGACAGATGACGGTGCAAGATTAAGCTTCTTTTTTCTCTCTCTCCTTTCCTTCCTGGTGGCTTTACACGGTGGCAGCCACGGTTTCCCTGCTGGCACCAGCTGTAGAGGCTCGACCACTGATGAGACCGTTTGCGCAAAAGTAAAGTTTCACTCTAATCTCTGCTGCTAATGATGTGCTCAAGTGAGGCAGGATGGAGAAAGAAAACATGTTGTGGTATAAATTTAGCAGATTTAAAGGACTGTATTGAGGAAATCATTGATAGAAATAATTTGTTCAAATGATTGGAGAGATTGTGTAAAAACTCACAGGCTTGATTGCCACTTGTGTGATATACTCATGTCAAAGTGTAATTTACTGTGAGTTAGGGCCTTATTGTTTCTGCTAATGTAGGGGCTTTAATGAGCTGACGTACACACATTACACATGATGGGTTTTGAAGGCTGATTCTGATATTCTTTAGGCTCAACTTTCAGGCAAATCTATATTTTCTTATCCATTCTTTATTGTACATTTAAACAAACGCAGACAACACGACAGCAACAAACTGGCTAACTATACATGCTCCCTTACAGTACTCACACAAAAAAAAATACAATAATGATATATATCGTTTCTTTACACATAAATACCATAAAAACATTTTTTTGTTTTTACAATTTTGTCCAAGAAATGTACTGAGCAGAACATTGCTCAGTCACTGCTTTCTTGTTAACAAACTATAGAATCAACTAATATCTAGAACCAAAAGCTAATATCTTTGACATTCATGTACTGCAATTTCTTGTCGTCATTGGCTGGAATATACACAGATAGATCTGATGAGCTAATTTAATGCTGCCTGGCTGATTTATTGTTCAGGAGCAATTATAAATATGATTTCTATATTGGTATATTTATACATGGGTGTATCACAGATATACTGTACATGTATTAATACACATACATACATCTCATGTATTTTCAGAACTAAAGCTGCCCTAGAAGTAATATTCTGGGGTTTTGTTGCTTTTAAAGGCCGTGAAAACTTCAACTTATTAAAATCTTAAGTTTTCCCCAATAAACATTAAGGTTTTAAAAAAAATCTTCCCTGGGTATTATTTAACCACTCAAAAACTGAGCTAACCTGCTTTGTCAGGACCGTTGACATCACGTTTGATTGACAGCGACCTGGAAACATAAGCACACAACAAACGGTCACCACAGTTTGATTCAAATGTTGCTAAATGTTGACTGATGCACAGAGGTACCGTGTGACATCACCTTTTTACCACTTCAAACAAGTGAAAGGAGGAGATAGAAAATAAAAAAGGAATAGTAGAAATCTCTCGTATGAAACCAATGAAACCAAATCTGTTCCAACTTTGGCAGAGAAATGTTGTGTTCGTGCAGGACCACATCAGTGGATTGAGAAATGATGTTGCCGGGGTCTTTAACCTCATATGTGAAGGATGGAGGGCCCTGAAGGAAACAAACAGGCCCTGACCAACGTTTATGAATAACAGAAAAAAACGGGGGGCTGGAGGGAGAAGAGAAAGCTTATCTGCCATGAACGAGGATGCCGCCATCTTTGTCACATGACTCACTCCCTCCCCTTTTATCTAGACTCTCCCTTTCTTACCCTCTGCCTCTCCCCTCACTCTTTCTCACCCTCTTCTCGCCACCAGGGGTGGATCCCAGCGTTTATCTCCACCATCCAGCCCCGGTGTCTCCTAGCAACGGAGCACGGATCATTTAACTGCCCCTGCATCCTCTGTTTTATCCAACCAGTTACACACAGTACGCCAACTGCCTTTGTTCACATTTTCTGAGCTTTTATTTATTTAATAATTTAATTGATTTACCTCTCGGGCCCCAAAACGAATCTCTGAGCCTTGCTGTTGGTTGGGTTTTGTTTTTGTGCTGTACTTGTCTCTCTGGCTTGGAGCACTCAAACCGTATCAGTGCCACACTTGAGGCAGACAGACAGGCAGGAGAGGCTGTTCTGTCAGGACGTGTCACTCCAGGATCCAGCAGGTGCACAAAACACACACACACACACACACACACACACAATCAATGGGGGAAGACAGGACTTGGCCCTCGGTCTGAAAGGCCCTCGCAGAATCAATTAGCATTTAAATTAATGAAGCGCGTAATGAAGAGAGCGCTATCTCTCCTGCAGAAAGCCGACAGACAGGCGGAGAGCTGATTGTGAATCTGCATCAGGAAGACACACTGAAAGGAACATCAAAGATATTCAAATAGCCACTTCGTGCCTTTTTTTCGCTCTTTTTTGAAGGAAAAGTGCCAAATTAAAAGCAGAGCTGCTTTAAATAAACCTACAATATGTATGTAGTGTTAATATAATCACATTTCCATATAAAAGGTGACATTAATAAAACACATAATTAAAGATAAAATGATTGCAAGGAAAAGGCCGTCTTTATCTTTCAATATCCATCAGTGCAAATATGCTTAAAGGAGGCTGCTTCCGATGCAGATAACCCGAACTTATTTACTCAGGCAGAAGGCAGGAAGGGAATTTGAACTCATTTCAGTCACTCAGAATATATTTCTCAATTTAGAAAAGACTACGTTATATAAAAACTTTAAAATTAATATTGTAACGAGGAGGTGAGGCCTGAAACAAAAACAAAAAAAAGAAAATAATAAAATTAATTTAAAAAATAATGCATTTAGGTTGATTGTTGAATTTTGAAGTTTTGCATCTTTAAACTCCAATCAGTTGGTTAAAAAAGAAAGTTTTTTCCTTTTCCACCAAACTATTGATCAAATAAATGAATACTAACATTGATAAATTTATATTTAAATTATTTTAAGCTAGTGGCTTTGCACAGTAACTAGCTGCAGCTAACTTTCATCATGAAACTGGTTTCTCTGTAGAAACTCGTGTAACTGACAAAGTTGAAGTGAAAGTTAGCTGCAGTGAGGCTGGTGTTCGGTGTGTTGAAAAACCTCTTGGTATTGTTAATCTGTTTTCTTGCATTCTTTAAATTGTGTGACAAGTTGTGGCACACTTAGCACTCACTAACTTACTTAGCAGTGAGGGTATCTGTCTTGAAGTCAAACATTTTTAACCATTTCAGACAAAGGAGGTGTAACAAAATGCCATCATTGACAGTCAAATGATGGAAAAACCTTATTGTTTCATGTATTCATTTGAGGAACGTTAGAGTCTCATCGCTCCACACAGATCTGATGTTTTCATCTTTAAGTTACATGTCACGGCCTACTTGCTAAGTCTGCATCCATTACACTTTGTCTCGTTTTGTTTTTATCAATAAACCAACTTTTCCACATCATTACATTTGTGACAACCAAATATAGATACAATTGAAGAACAAAATTAATTCATTTCAGCTACTTTGAGGTTAAAGGTTATTTTTCTTCTTACACTCATACTCACATTTGATTTATTTATTATTTATTGGTGTATTCAGTGTTGTTTCTGACTCACCTGACAACCTTTTACTGTCTTTTGTCAGTTTCGGGTTTGTGGCAGAAACATGTGGTTGGTGTATTCCTGGCTGCAGCGGCTTTTGCGTTTGTGGCAGCTGATGATGTTTGTGCCACAAACAGACACACACAGCTGGCAGTGCTGCTTCACTCACAGCAAGAGGCGCTTCATCCCCTGGGTCACTACACACACACACACACACACCTACACACACATAGAGAGACAAACGGTGCCACTTCAGACTGACAGCATGGCGCACGCTGAACAAATCGTATGTATTCATAAACTGATGCTTTCATACTTTACAGAAGAAAGGGGGGGGGGGGTTCTGTGTGTGTGTGTGTGTGTGTGTGTGTGTGTGTGTGTGTGTGTGTGTCTACATGCCTGTGTTCACATGCTGACAGCAGCTACTGAGTGGCACACAAACCTTATCGCTACAACACAGTGACAATAGAGAGCTTTTTGCCCGGAGCGTCACGAACCCCACTGAGGGAGGGAGGAGGGCTGTTCTTCCCTTCCTCGACATGACTCATGGCTCAAGACACACACCCCCCACCCACACACGTGCATACACACACAGACACACACACACACACACATGTGTCACTGCCATCAAGACTCACACCATTACACACCCATCAAACACCCCCTCGTCTGATCCAAATACTGTACATGATTATATGAGTTCACATTTGTTTTCTTTTACATCTGTCACCTCAAACTTGACCTTTGTGTCCTCCACATCTGAGGATGGGAGATGGGAGAGGAGGAAATGAAAGGAAACAAAGAAGAGAAGAAGAAGAAAAGAGAGGAGGATAGATAGCGAAAGGAAGAAGAGGACAAGTGAGGAAGGGAAGAAAGAAGGAGAGGGGAAGAGAAGGAGAGGGGAGAAGGAAATGGAAGTAGAGTGGAGTAGAAGAAGAAGAAGAGGAAAAGCTGAATATGCCACTGTGTCCTTCAGGTGTGCCCTCAGATGTCTAACAGCTCCTTTGCACCATAATCGTGACCGTGCACACGCAAATCCAACACCCAATGAAGAGCCACAAACTCAGCACACGCCCACCGCCTCGCCACGTCATCACTGCAATGTCCCGCCTGCTTCGCTTTACGGCATGCGTAGTGTAGAGAAACACCCACGATGCACCTCTCACCCCCAGGGGGCTTTTCCTGACCTCAGCATGAGGAAGGAGGAGAGAGATGTGGGTAGACAGTAGTACTGATGACAGTGGGACGCCGGAGGTTAGCAAGCCAGTCACATGTGTGTGTGTGTGTGTGTGTGTGTGTGTGTGTTGCAGTCAGGGTGGGGGACTCCCCTGTGATCTCAGCGTGTCAGAGGATGATGATGCTGCTGCTGTGTTGTGACAGAGAGACGGGACAGAGCGCTTCATTCAGCCGCAGACAGGGTGTGTGTGACGGGGGAGACAGCAGACGTATACAGAGGGGGTTACACACAACGCCGAGAGCAGAAAACACACTCTCACGCTGTATTACTATTCAAGCTGGTAGAAAAATAACAGCGGGAATAGTGTCATAAGGGCGAACTGATACTGATGTTGCATAAGGACTTCTGTGGCTCTGGATGAGCTTTCAAAGGCCTTCAAAACAATCGGAGTATCTGACCTTGGCTTATGTTAGAAACTGGAGGTATGTAGTTTGAAGGACGCGGGTGTCGGGGGTGTAATGAAAGATGCTATGAAGTTGGTTGACGGGAAGTATAGGATTATTATTATATAGTATTAAAGTCAAGGTATGTGGACACCTACTGGATATGACTCTCATATTGGTGCATGCATCATTTTGTTAAACAGGGGATGGTGGAAAAAAACAAACAGGAACAGCCAGCAGTATAATGCAATCAGACGTATCAGCTCTTTAACAAAATCCAAATTACAAAGAAAACCTATTTTCTCACTTACCTCTGTTGGTTTGTGGTCACGTAGACAGTTTTGGCTTTATTTGTTGACGTTCTGACACAACTGTCTCTGAGACTTCTGCTTCCAGCTGAATACATTTGTGGAGACATCTCAGACAACAAATACAACCAAAACTACACTGGGAGTGAGTGATGTTGTTTTTTGTAAGGTGGAAGAACCGACCTCTGAACAAATGTTGGTCTTTTTGAGATTACATCTTGTGTTGCTGTGGACCTGTATTGTATTACAATGCAGCAAGGTGTTGTTTTGTCCACCCTTTGTACAATGCGTCTTTGTGAACAGTGAGCACTTGTCAGCAGCTGCTAATGTAGTACCGTTTCCTGCTGCTAGTCCGCAGTGTTGCCTTAAGCCTCCTTTTCTCAAAGTCAATCATTCTCTCTCTCTCTCTCTGTAGACTTGAGACACCATCACACACACACACACACACACACACACACATGCACACACTCTCTCACTGCTCTGCCTCCCAATTATTGTGACCATGGCAACTATCTTGGAATATGGCCTGTGAATACATCCACTATTACCAGGTCACTGCCTGGCAGCATGTCTGTCCCCCTATTGACACACACACACACACACACAGAGGGAGAGAGAGAGACACACAGACAGACACACACTGTCTCCCCACACCCAGACTCTTTCTAGCTACTGTCGGCTCTAATCATCGGCCGCCGAGGAGGCACAAAGCTTAAAAAAAAAAGAGAGGAGAAAAATAACCATGGCAACAAATTTGAGGCAATTTCAGTAATAATATGAATTAGACGGCAAGCTGTATTATGTTGGGCAGGGAAGAAAAAGCTCTCAGCTCTGCTTTTGAAGTGACAGGAATAAGAAAATGCTGCAATGCCTGTGTTTGTGTTTACATTTAGAGCTAAATACGCAAAAATAGTGAGTTTTATTTTGTTTCGAAGAGGCTCTGATGGCCATGCTTCGCTGTGATGACACTGTTTCTAATTTAAGCTGGATGCCACATTATGCTGGTCAAAATAGGACACACACACACACACACACACACACACACACACACAACCACAAACACAGTCACTCATACAGAATGAATGTCTGAGCATAAATGGCAGCTGGCAAAACAGGCTTAGTCGAGCATGAAAATCAACATGAATTCCCACTCGGCTGGAGCTCGATGCCCTGATGCGGCGCTGCCTGCGACCCGTGTCAACGTCCCCAGACATCTCCTTCACACAGTGGAGAGGACAGCCATGCCACTCCATGAGGCGGACATAATCTCAGAGTCTTTGAGAGCAGGACGCATCTGAGATGATCTGCAGAGTAAAAGTATACTGGAGATAATGAGCTGAGATATGCTGAGATAATCCCAGTACCATGTCAGCCATGGTTTTTCTACGTAAAATACCTTTTTTCCCCCCAAAAAATAAATAAAATACATCTGCTCAGTTGCTGTGACTGTTAAGAGAAAAAAATATGATGGTGTACACAGTGCTGCACACATCAAACAGACCTCATTCACAATTTCTTCAGCTGTACAATGATGCAGGTGAGCAATGATTCTCATTCAGCCATGAGACATACACATTCAGCATCACCAGGAGCAGAAGAACATCACAACGGTGGTGTAATCAGTTCACATCAGTAAGTGATTTGTTTTTGTTTTCCCTCTGACTGTAGACATGTTGGACGGGCAGTACCAGTTTACTCCGATTACCCGAAACTCTGACTGTGATTCTTTGAAAGCTATCTGCTGTAAAGAAGGTGTAAGTACATGAAAACATTCTTCAAACAGAAATATCAGAATAAACTTTCCCATCACATTGTGTTTCTGTGTTTTGCAGTAAAACTGAAGGATTAAGTGTTGAGAGCTACTTCTTAAGCTACATAAATCATTTAAAATCCAATGAAAAAGACGTGCTTTATATGCTTTTCCCTGATTTTGAGTTTTCTTTGAAGTATTGAATATTTTGGTGTTATTTCAAAGCATTTTACACACATTACTTTCAAGCCACTGCAGCAAAGCTTAAAATCCGAATGAATTTTAAAGCAATTTGCATCAGAGTCTTTCCTTCAATTTGATGTCAGTAGGTGTCAGAAGGAGAAAGAAATCAAAAAGATGTAGAACTCTTCCTGTTTGATGTTTGCAGAAAAGGACAGGAAGTCAGTACAGGTTATAGCCCCGATCAGCTTTGTCCCCCTTTCTTGTCGACACCAAAGCAAAGTGTTTTTGTTCAAGCTGCCAGAGAGCCATTTACACAGAGCAAACCACTGCTCCCCTGTGCCATTTAAATCACGCTGTGAGCTGCGCTGCCTTCGGGTCAAAATTGTCCTTTTTGTAATTGCAAGAGCAAACGGTTCTTTTTAACAGCAACTCACTTCTCTCACCATCCTTTAAACCGGCTTTAAATGCACAGCAGTTTAAGCAGCAGCAGCAGCAATAAACAAACTGTCTGAACGTTGTTTTGCAGGTTAATATTAAAATATTAGAAATAGTAGAACTCTAAAACCCATTTTAAGACCAGATAAATGTGTGAAAAGTGGACAATCAAAGGGGGACACTTTATGAGCCTGTAAAACCCAGTGTGCAGCTTCGTCTGCAACATGATCATCTTCTCCTCCTAGAACAGCCTATAATTTACAGCTGCTGTTCAGCAAATCCAAAATGGGGCATTCAAATGGAGCTGGGTCTTTTCACCCCTCAGAAAGCACCAGCTGTAGGAGACAGCATTGACAGAAAGTGGAGGAAAGAGGAAAAAAAGAAGAGAAGGAGAGAGTGAAGGGGGTGCTATTAATCTCTCCCCTTCATTCACTACTCTACAATGAATTGCAGCTGTGGCTGCTGATAAAAACTCTCTTTCTTCTTTGGTGATTATCTGCAGTCAGGTGCCCGGGTGGAGGTACGATCACAACAGAGCAGAGGACACAGCCAGAGTGGGAAAGAAGAGGAGGAGGACGGAGACAGGAAGAGGAGGGGTAGAGGGAGCGACCAGGGAAAAGGGGGGAGGCAAAGGGAGGATAAAGTTAAAATAAGAGGACAATGGAAAAAGGGGAGTAGAAAGGATAGTGAAGAGGAAAGAGGAGGTATAAAGGAGACAATGAGAGTCAGAAGGCAAGGACACAAGAGGCAGAATTGTTAATAACTGCAGATGATAGCGAGGACACCTCAAAGATAGAAATAAATAAATACTGAAAAGAAGGAGAGGTCACTAAACTAATTAGGGCTGCGGCTAACTATAATTTTCATTTTTCATTGATTAAGCAAATATCAGAATTTAATACATTTTCTGTCGATCAAGCTCTAAAACTAAAACAAACAGCTAGTTCCTCCTAGTGCAAATAAACATAACACACAGAATCTGCAGCTCTGTGAGGCTGTACCTAGGCACAGTGGTGCTATGAGCCTAATGCTAACGTCAACATGCTACCGTGCTCACAATTACAATGCTAACATGCTGATATTCAGCAGGTATAATGTTTACCACTGGCTTAATGCTACCATTTGGTTCCTTGAGGGCAACACAAACGTCTGAAACAAATTTTCATGGCAATACATTCAATAGCTGTCGAGACATATCTCTAAAAAACATTAACGTCAACCTCATGGTGACGCTAAATGAAAAGTCAGGGGATCACCAAAGTCATTAGGATTCATCCTCTCGGGAATGTCTGAACAAACTTTCACGGCAATCCATCCAATAGTTGTTGAGATATTTCAATCTGGATCAAAGTGGCGGACCGATCAGCTGACTGACCAACAGTGTCCTCCCCACGCGCCTCACATGGCTAAAAACAAAGAGCTGGAAACTGGAGAAGCCGGAAACCCACGCTGGCTGGGGGATGCCACAACACACGGGGTGGTGGGGCACATTACAGGAGAAAACAGAGAGCTGTGAGATTGAAATGCAATAACGCAGCAGGGAGAGTGAGAGCGGGAGAGGGGAGGTGCAGATATGGAGGTGTTCAATATTGTTTGCTGTTTATCTCAACTAAACACAACCGCACAATAGAGATGTTATCTCGCCCACCGAAGGGGGAGAAACATTTCAGATCATGGTGGAAACGTGATAAGCTACATTCAAGATTGAATTAGGGAGAGGTGTGATCTGATTGTTTGACTTCTGTTGCTGTAGATATGACCAACAGAATGTTTTGAATATGTTGAAATTATAGGGATTCCTCAACATGGACACAACCTTATTAGGCCTATTTTTATTCTTTTAGAAAGCAGTTTCATATCCTAAATCAAAATGTAAATGTAAAAATGAGACCACAAACAGACTTTAGATGTCTCTAACATAGTTCCTTGTTCAAACGATTGCAACCTCACGTATATAGCTTTATTTCCATTTTTATTTTATAGTGTTTATTGGCTGTTTTGAATTGTCACAATCATGACTAAAATGCACAAACCTGCTGGTATGGTACCTCGGGTTATCTTAAATTCGGCCCTCAACATTCCCGTGGTAATTGAACCTAACCCTGTTTCCACCAATACCACATTAAGGAGGAAATGTGGGTGCGTGCAGATCTTTACCTGCTCTGCGTTGTTAAAAGTGAACACTGCGTCCACTGGAACATAGGTGAACATAGAAAATGTCGCTGTAATAATCTGGCGAACATAAAGCCTTTGTATTGCATGGTAAAGCTAGTAAATCAAGAAATATTCACTGACTATAATACAAATAACTTGACTTGTCTGAGACGTAGAAAATCGCTGAATATCTGTGTGTTTGCCGTGTGGCCGGCTTCGCCCTCTGCAGCCGTGCATGTGTTCCTCAGTGTTCTGCCTAAACAGTACAAGAGAGAGATCAGAAAACAATCAGCAGTGAATTGTAGACACACAGGGAGACAGCCTGAGGGCCGGCGTCAAGAGGAGCGAGAGAAGCTGCGTATGTTGACAGCTTTGTATGAGACGTGTTACTGCGGTCGCCCTTGGGGACGCACCTCACTATAGCACAACTCAGGGAGAAAACAGCAGGCTGGATCAGACTCCTGTCTTTCGATGAAAGATGTGTTTGAGAGAGTAAAAGAAACAGAAGGCGTGTGTGGAGCATTACTCTGTAGGTAGCTACTTTGAGGAATGGTTTCCTACATCAACACACTTCTTTTTCTATACAAACGTTTGAACAGTTTCGCTTATTTCACATGACAAATTTCTGTATTTCTTTTTTCTCTGGCAAAGTCCAGATGAAGCCTATTTACTGAGTTTTACTTAAAAAAATTATTTAGTCATGAATATTTAATGTTTTAGAAAAATACAATTAGAAGTCATGTTTTAAGGTTTTCAGTGGCTAAAATATTGTATATAAAAATTTATTTCTGGTTCCATCAAAATGGATGAACCATTTCTTTAATATCCAAAGATGGTTGGAGTGAGTCTGTACAGCTGCCGTGTTCACCTTTAGATAAAATGCAGGAAGTAGAAAAAATGTTAAGGCCTCAAATATACAGGTAAAAAAAAAGTATAATCAATTACGTTAAAATACAGAGTACATAAGAAGGTTTGTGGCTCTTATAAATAAAATCTCACTAACATTTACTGACTTACTGGTGGTCACTGTCATTGGAAAGTCGTGCATTGCAGCCAAGCAATCTTTAAAGCCAATATTTTAATTACAAAGTTTCCAAGATACCAAATCTGTCAAGCGGAATTTGGGGGAAATGTGTATAAAATGATGCATGCAGCTCGGTGCTGTGGTTTTTAGCAATAGAGAAAATTGTGGATTTGTTGTGGACTGCGGATTAATGATAATTTGGTGTATTAGTAAGCATTTAAAGGAAGGAAGTGTGTGGGATCAAAATAAACTACAGTGGCCATGTTCCTGAAGGAAAATGTCACATTGTCACATGTTTTTTTAATAGTTTTTGGACAACAGTGGAGTTCTGTGGCACAGAGGACGAAGATATATCAGACTTTGGATGTACAGACATTCAGATTACTTGTTAGAAGAATCAATTCATTGTTGGTTTTGGTCTTTTTGTGGGATTTGTTGAGAAGATCACCAGATGCATCCATTTTATTTCATTACAGATTCATTTTCTAGGTTCCAATATGTATTTTCAGTGCCATCTAAGGGAGTGGGCTCTTACGGGCACGAGTGGCTCCGATTAAAGTGAAGATTGGAGCGATGCAGCATTTCGTTCTGTTCCATCTCTGTATTGACCTGCTGTCTAAATATAGAGCCAGTCATTGGCCCGGTGTTGCAGAACGATTATAGCTCTTGAAAGACAAAAACACCTTTTGTAGCCAGGCTCCTGTATTTGTGCAACGTCTCGCACATCAGCCACAGAAATCAATAGTAACACCCATTCTCCTGGTGTGTGTTTTGTGTGTGTTCCTGTGTGTGTGTGTGTGTGTGTGTGTAAGTGTGTGTGTGTGTGTGTGTGGGTTCTGTGGCTGAGCTCATGATAAGTGCTGGAGTATTTTTTTCTGCCTGCTCTTGATTGTGCCGCTGACAATAGCAGTTAATGACAGCCACGAGTGGCTACACGGTTCGGCTGTGGGGGATGGGTGGACGCGGAGGGGAAAAACCCATTTTTAAAAGCGTGCATGGTTTTTATTCACAACCCTGTATGCAACATGGCCAGCGGTTGCCTTTATCAAGCTCCGAGCACTCTCACACGAGCGCTGCGAGTTTCAATTAAATCAAAGCTGTTTGAAGGCCCGCTGACATCACAGGAACAGAACAAAAAGCTTTCAGCAGGTTGTGAATGTAGTCAATTGCAAACAAGATGTGCATTTCAATGAATCATTCAGACTGGATGGGGAGAGGAAATGGATGGGTTATACTAATAAAAACACAGGGATACGCTAGAATAAACAAAGCATCAATGCTAATTTGAAAAAGGGGATTCCCTGTATCGCCAGGCTATATTTGTTTCATCTCAGCTTTTGATCTGGTGTCTAGTTAAAAGAAAAAAAACTATTTACGCTGCTAGAAAAAAACACTTGTTAAGTAAGTGAAATGTATTTTAGAAACATGAAGGGCACTGAATGCACTGAATACATCCGGGCATTGGAAAGACATGAAAAGATATCAGATATTGTTTTTCTGATATATTGCTGTAATCAATATACTGCTATGATTTGTCTTCCTGCACCTAGACATCTAAGGAGTTAAATAACTTTTGTTTCATAATGAACTAAACACACTAGTAAATAAAGCAATATTTGTGCATCTAAACATGACCAAAAGCTGTGAGACAAGTTGAGACATGTCTCATCTCAGTCTGTTAGGTGTTGTAAAGTTCACACATTAGTGACTATATATATAAAAATCACAGATTAAATCAATGGGCGGGGGTCTCTGGTCCTTAAACAGGTTTTCTTCATGTTAATCAATCAGATTTTTCAGTGTCTCTATTAGCAACCCATCTTCTTCCTCGGCCGCCCATCTCCTGTGGTGTCCCCCTAAAGGTTTGGTCCAATGCTCTCCTCCATTTGCCCTCACTAGCTCCCATTATTCAAAAGCACAACATGTCTTTTTTACTGTTATGCGGCACGAGAGGTGCTGGTGGACAGATTTCGTTGCCTTTGGACAGAAACAGGCCAGCTGTTTCCCCCTGTTTTCTGCCGTTATGCTAAGCTAAGCTAACTAGCCGGTGGCTGTAACTTCATATTTACAGCACAGACTTAAGAGTGGTATCAACCTCCACCTCTAACCTTCTGCAAGAAAGTGAATGGTTGAAACGTATTCCACAAGCTCACCATCAGCTCACCATCAATGAATGACTTGATAAACATCAATACATAACCAGGCGTGTTGCTGGTTTGGTTTATTTCCCTCTTGTTTATGTATATAATGTAAGTAGTGTCTTGTGAGCACATGTGGGCTGGGAACCTTTGCGTGACACTTGAACAAAAGTAATCAATAATTGAGAGTGAGATTTAAAGTTTATTCTTGAATTTGAAACGGACATTATCAAATGGTGAGACGGTATTGTCAACTATTCATTAATTCATGATACATTACGGCAAGTCCATAGAGAGAATTTAAAAACATACTGCTGGACGATCTACAAACTAAGCTGATCAGGCACGTTGTCCCGACGGCAAACTCCCGGTGACTTGAGACGGTGTCGAGTGCTGCAGGACGAAACACCTCTCAGCTCTCTCAGTCAACGTGTCAGAGTGATTCAAACGCAGGGAATTCCTGTAAGGGCTGACAAGATGTTGCTGCTCTCGTGACATCAAACTTTAATGAGAACAAAACTATTACACATCAGTTAACCAGCCACTGAGGTCTGCTCATTTATTGACTTTGCTCTGGGTGACAAGACCACACACACACACACACACAGTTGGGTTTCCATCACTTCAGAGGACATTACACTGACTTATATTCATTTCCTGGAGACTTACCCTAACTCTTACCATAACCACCACTTGCCTAACCCTAACCTTAAACCAAGACTTCAACCTGAAATCTTATGATTTACATTATGGGGATTTACATTTTGTCCCCAAAAGGGAGGCGAGTCCCCACAATGTGACTGTGTAAACAGATTTATGTTCCCAAAACATGAGTAATACACTAAAAAGTTACACATATGCAGACAAACAAACACACTGTTGTACATGTTTGTGGTGAGACAACCATAAACACACACACAAAAATACATCAATACTAACAATGGAAGGAGATCTTACAGTAGTGGCGTAGTAGATTAGGTGTGATAGATATTGATGATTTTCCATCACTTTAAGTCCTGATCAATACAGGAGACATGTTCCTTGTTTTACTGCTCACTTGCACTTACAAACGATGTCTGGAAAATACTAACAACTGAGGATAAAAGCGTTTATAAGCCATTAGAAGGCAATTTAAAACAATAATTAGGTCTGTTATTCCACAATTCATCTTATTTGCCCTGAGGCAAGTGTCAGATGTGCACCAGATGCCCTACATCATCTGCAGAACTTCAACATGAAAAAAAAAATGTCAAGAATAAAAAAACATGCATGTCCAGGTCCATGTTTGTTGATGGCTGAGATGTATTTATTTATTTTACTGGCTCTGTGTGTGTGTGTGTGTGTGTGTGTGTGTGTGTGTGTGTGTGAGATAAATCGATGGCATAGCTTTGTGCCAGCCCCGGGCCGTGCAGGTCCCCGTGGACCGGCTCCGTTTATTGTGCTCAAAAAAAAAAGGCAATTACAATGTTAATGTGTCGCAGCAGGAGAGTGAACCCGACCCGCGCCGGGAAGCAGGACGTCAGAGGTTGATGGAGAGACCGGAGTCACCGTGGGTTAACAGCAAAACGGCGTCAGGGGAGCGTTTCATATCAAACACACACGGAGGAATAAACTCGACCTACAGATACAGTTTAGACTCTTTTGAGGTATAAAACTGGCCAACTTGGTATTGTTATTAATTTAACTGCGTATTATTGGAATTGATCGCCAAGAACGGGTGTAGATAAATAAACAGATAGATACATGATAAACATATAGATAGATAGATAGATAGATAGATAGATAGATAGATAGATAGATAGATAGATAGATAGATAGAATTGCTCGTGCTATGTGTCACTGTTGTTCTCGGGCAGACGCCGTCATGCAGGACTAATACAAACCCCTCTCTGAGGACGTCTCCCGGGAACCCATAATAAGCCATTAAACAGCCGCATTAGGAGTAATGAAAAGGCTCTTAGTGGTTTACCACTGAGGGCCACCTGGATTTTGTCTCGGTGGAAGTGGGCGGCGGCTGTGATGGCTCGAGCTGCAGCTCCACGGTGAGGGGAGGAAAAACTGTGGAGATCCAATGTGATGGTGTTTGCATGTATAACAGGGGAACAGTTAGAGCATCTACGCACGGCGCCTTGTTCCGCTCTACACTGGCACTGACATTAAAACGTGAAAGTCTCAGCACACTGGGTGAATTTCAACTTTGAATTATTTGTAGTGACGTGTGTCTGATGTTGTTTGTTTGTGTTTGTTTGTGACTGGCTGTTTTGGTGTGTATCTCATCTTTGTGGCATATCTGTCTTGCAAATGAGATCTTGATCTTAGTGAGTGAGACTACCTTATTAAATAGGGAAACCTACTGAAATGAGAATACAGCATCACCTGACCAGACAGTAAATAAGCAAACATCCTATATATGAAAGCACGACGAGGTTAGTAAGATGTTATTTTCAGTTTTACAACTAGAAGCTCTTCAGTTTAATATCTCAACATTTCTACACCCGTCTCTTCTGTACCTTTTCTGACTTCCTGCTTGGGGACAAATTGACTGTACTGCCCCAAATATATCCAGCTCTAACCAGGAGGAATACCACGAGATGTGACTGAAAGCCTGACAAACACCAAGCAAGTGGACTTTGTTATATTGTTGCCAAATTGCTGTTTTCAAGGTCAAGAATGAACCTCCAAGCCTAATACAAATGTTGTTTTCCCTTTAAAGATACTGATGAAAGGAAGCCAACGCTGTGCATGGTCCTGAAATCTGGACTTCCACCGCGAATCTCTGTTCTCAAAACGATTTGCACAAAAGTGTCCAGGACAGTCGACACACGCTGTGGTCGATACCACAGGCAGCGGGCTACCTGTGATTGTGATGCAAATGTTAATGGGCTCTGAGGTCCTCTGATTAGCCTGCTGTGGGCTAATTTCCCTCCTCTGTGGTCCCCAGAGAGCCCAGAGTGCCTTTCCCCCCCTCCGGTCCCTTATTAACTGAGGAGTGTCTCGGTGTTGGGTGGTGTTTTTCTGCCTCGCCGGGCTGGCAGAGAGGCGCAGCAGCCAGGCAACCGTGGGTTTGAATGACAGGTAACGTAGCACGCGGGCTCCGGACACCTTCGTCTATTCTTAACCCAACATCATTCAGCGGCATCTCGGCACTCGTGAGTTTATATGGCACATCTTTCTCTCCCCTCCAATGCTCTCTTATTTTGGCTCAATCTGGGTCGTGCGTAAAACGATCCCTGTAACGCACCACCACCACCACCACCACCAGCACCCCTCTCTCGCACACACTCGCCATTACCTTGTCTCACTGAAAACATTTAATGGGCGAGGTAATGATAGTCTACATCGAAAGTCATTGTAGACCTACATAATTGCAGTCAACGACGCCATGGTAACATAAAACCCACTTCCCCCCTGCTTGTTACTGTACATGAAATTACAATTCATTGCGTGTGGATCAGGTCTTTTGTGAAATATCTTGGGTTTATTCTTTTCATATAGTGTGGTTTTACCTTATGGTAATGCACAACAGGAGCTGGTAGTCCCATTTTTTCACCCCCAGGCTTTGTTATCAGTACTCTCTCTCTCTCCAGGAGAAACCTTTCCCCCCATAATCGAGAAAATTAGGTTTTTATTTTTGTGATTCGAGAAAAAAAAAGGGGGGTGGGGGTTTGGGTTTGGTGTCGGCGGAGGGGAGGTGGGAGGAGGGGTGGGGTACATGAAGGCGGAGTACCTTGTGCCAGCTCATCCATGTGTGTAATGTGAAAAAGGAGAGCCGGGGGTGAAATGCTGAGAGGGGGTGAAGAGGAGAGGAGGGGGTGGGGGGGAACGAGTCTGAGGACACAGTGAGATCACAGTGGCGTTTTGGATTTGACTTTCTTTCACCAAGAAAGAAAGACACACACACACACACACACACACACACAAGCCTCACCTGTGGATATCGAACAGGTTCAAACACAAACCCGGACACCGCAGATAAAGGAGCTTTGATCGGTTATATCTGTGTCGACAGAGACGGGGACCCTCCTGGGACGCGGCACCCCGACCCCCTGATGACTCTCGTGATGGGTGATAAACTGAGAAAAATCACTCATCAGGGGGGGGCCTCCTCTTTGCAGATGGATCACCGCGCAGCTCCCACGGACCAGACACGAAGCGACGCGCAAAACTACCTGCAACAAAGGCCTGCGGTGAATCTGAACGCACCGCTTTTTGTCACCTCTGTGTGCGAGGGAGGTCCGAAACGTCCAAACCTGCCAATTCCACCACCACTTGCCCAATAACATGGCCCTAAAGTAGCATTGTACGCGGTGGAACGGAGGCCTCAAACCAGTACTTTCAGAGACACGTTCCCCTCGTGCACAAGCCCGTGTGCGCGTGCACGTGCGAGATTCGTCATATGATCATAAGCCTATAAATATCATTGTGCACTCAGTCTAAATACCTACACACTGCACTCCCGGCAAAATATTTCTATTATCGGTGTTATTATTAGTCGTCTAGTTATTAATATGAATGGATTACAGTATTATGTGTATCTACAGCGGGTCGCGAGAAGGTCTGCAGTCGCTGGCTGGTGGTGTCAGGGCTGCTCTTTTCGTCTCGCGGCTCACTCCATCAGACAGCGCAGAGCGCAGATCAGAGGAGGGCTGCAGCTCGCTGATAACAGCCTCTGTCATTAACTCTTTCATTCGGGGCCGGGGAAAGCAGCCATTTTCGTTCCCACAATTGAAAATTAATCACACACACACACACACACACACACACACACACACACACACACACAGCAGGAGCGCGTCAGAGTGTGTGATTTATTTGCCTGGTATTTTATGATTCACATTCTGTCGTTGAAATCAGGCCGGAGATTTCTTTACGCGGGCCTGACGCAGCTCGGCCTGTATTCTCCCCCATCTGAGCCAGCCAGTGAAGTCACTGCATCGTGATGCAGCTTGGTTTTTAATTTTTTTTTATCCCGAATTTAGTTTAAGATCATTCAATTCTGCAAAACAAGAACAATAAAGCAAATTATCATTATATCGCTTTTTTTAATTATCTCTGCCCGCATTGAATGATTAATTGCTCATTTACCAGTTGTACAAGATCTTATATGCAACAAAGAGGGTCATTTTTCTACTTTTTTAAATATAATATTTTACATGAACGGGCGTATCTGTGGTGTTTTGTTCCCAGCTCTGACACACATTCACGTTAGGCCTCTCACATCTGATTTAAGTGACACACTGAGCAAAAAAAATAAAATAAGCAGACTTTTGTTGGTGGTGGCTTATTCTGTTGTTCCGTTGCATCACTGCTCTGATCAGGTTACAGCCTATTCAAGTCTCCAGGTCCAGAGCTTTCAATAGCTCATATAAGGCTCTTTTTTTCAATCAAATGCAAAGCAAATAGCCTGGATGTGCGCAGCAACAGACCGTGTTACAGCAGAGTGTGTGTGTTATTTCGGGCTATTTTAGTGTACAGCCTGAGGAGACACTGAAAACGGTGGACGCAAAGTACAAGTGACAAGGCAATGTCAACAAAGTGTTTACAGCACTTTGGGCCTCGGTTACTAAATCACTTAGGCTACGTGAATGGGAAACCACAAAATCACTGCAATTAAAGCTTTTTATGACTCTTTAGAATATGTGTCAACAAGACTAATGCAACGTGACAGCGACATTTGAAAAAAGTATAAGTGTTTATGAGATTACTCCTCAGACAGGCTCCTTTTTTTTTTTTTTTTACAGTTCTTTTTTTTTTGTATGAAGCAGGAAATTCTACTTACTGTAAATTTAGGGTATGATTCGTTTGATTGGGGGGGGGGGAGCGGGAATACTCTCGAATTCCAAAGAATGAAAATACATTCATTACGGTTTCTCAGTCCATGTGGTTCTGCGTGATATAACACATAGTCCCTGTCGACATTTCTTTTCAACAAGGCTCGTCTAGATGTTTACTTAATAAATCTGGTAGCATGTACATTTTTTTTCCTGAAACAAACGGCGCCATGGATCAGACTGCCTCACACAATCAAAGTCACTGAATGAGTGAGTGAGTGAGTGAATGAATGTCCTGAATGAAGACTTCAGCCTGAAAACAGAGCCGGTGGCATAAAAGTAGATCAAACTTTACGCTTTAAATTATAAAAAAAATAAAAAAGACAAGCACTAATAATCAGAGCTTTCAAAGGCTGTGTGAAAATTGCAGGTCTCGAGTTCTTTATCTTACCATCATTTAGCAAAGACAAAATGCACGAAAATATATATTTTTTTCCTCATCAACAAACGCAACACGGTTTTTAAACCCGATCCATGTAATCCCAGAGTCAACTTGGGTTACTATTTTGATGCTCCACGTCCTCTTTTCCTCAAACAGAAATTAGGTTTCTTTTAAAATAGCAACTCCTAGTTTTGTATGTTATATATTTTGGTCCAAAGAGTTTGGGTTTTCGTCAAATTCCAGCCTCCTTTTATACGCGTAAAGTTATGCGAGATTTGAGGCCCCCGGAATGTCATTGGACGTTAGGATGAGGTATTATAGATTACGGGTTGGGGAAGGGATGGTGGGGGTACTACAAGCGCCTCCCCTAGAAATGCAGCAAATCTCTCCCGTTTTCTCCTGGTGGGGCACTGGGAGGGCTGGAGACGTGCTTTGCATTGGCAGGCTGATGAGGACACGTGTCTCCTCCCTGCCTGCCCCCCTCCCCTCCCCCGGGCACCACGGTACCGCATTGGCATCAGTAAAGGCACCTGAAAACCTTCAACCAACTCCTGGAAGCGCTGCCTGCCACCTTATAGCCCGAAAGAAAACGATATTATAGGCCCTACGGAGACCTGTGGCTCGCCTTCTGTCGTGCGTAAAGCCTTTGCGCACGCCGCCAAACTGCCTCAGAGACCGAATAGGTGCGCTTCACGTCGAGCATCAGAGCGCAGCGCCAAGATGCACAAACGGAGCGGCGACGTCTGAAGGTGACATGAACCTGGGGATAATCAAGAGAAGCAGGCGCACGCTGAACAAGGAGTGGAGATAGCAACTGAAAACCGCCGGTGTCTTGAAACCAAACTTGCGCTTTCCCACGTGGCTTTATCTAATGCGGAGAATCGAGAGCTGCAGTCCAAAGTATCCTAACGGTTGTTTTTTTTGGGGGACTGGAGGAGAAGATCGCTAATTGAGCTGCGAGACAGTTGAGATCCGGGAGAGGAACGAAACATGGCGACGTTAATCAGAAGCAAGCTTTCTAATAAACTGTCAAATGCAGCCAGCGCCGTCTCCAACAAATCCCAGGCGAAGGTGAGCGGCATGTTCGCCAAGATGGGGTTCCAGGCCGCCACCGACGAGGAGGGTCTGGGCTTCGCCGCCTGCGACGACCTGGACTACGACCACCGGCAAGGCATGCAGATGGACATTATGGCATCCGACGAAGTGGGAGGAGAGGGGAGCGGAGACGGGCTGGACGGGGACAGCCACTACCAGAGGGACGGCACCGGTCCGCCGCACTCAGCGTCAAAAGACGGAGGTCCGACGAACGAGTTGACTGAAGTGAGACCAAAAATCACCGCTTGGGAGGCGGGCTGGAACGTCACGAACGCGATCCAGGTAAAGGCTCACCTCGCGGATTATAAACGGGCGGTTCCGGTGCTCGGTTGTAATTGGCCGAGTCGCCCCAGTCCCGGGGACATCGAAATTTACGCGCATCTGCGACCGAAAATAAAAAAGGTTGACGAAAATAATGTCTAAACAAAAGTCACCAGGCTCTGTCCCCTAGAAGCAAGTTGATGTTAATAATGCTGTCACTCTTAAACATGTTAGATTTCTTGAACACCCAACTCGTAATTTATTCTAATATACTTTTATTGGAGCAATGCAGAGGTTGCAGAGCAGGTGAGACGTTACGATGCGCTGAGGAAAAAAAGGGAGGTAGTTGGTGCCCTGTCCTGTCCTTCCCCCCCCCCCCCCAATCCCCTCAACACACATTCTTTGTCTGTATAGTGATGTCCAGTGTCACCGATGCACGTCCCCGATAACAGCTCACCTGACACTCCGCATGGCAACGAATACATTCAAGTTACAAAGAAACGCACCATCATTCACCCTCATTGTCTTGGCAATGGAATTTGCAACAGGAACATGTAGTGTGTTAATATAACCTACATGAAATATCAAAGTATGCACAAAGAGCCACGTGCGCGAGGTGGTTATTGGACGTGAAAAGAGACGGACCGTCATTTTAAGGATTTACTCGAAAGTGGCGTGAGCGTGTGTGTGTGTGTGTGTGTGTGTGGGCTATGCGACAAAAAAAATAAATAAATATCCTTCCACGCAATCCTTTTCATGCCTTATCACGGCCGCGGTCACGGCAGTCACCATGACGTCAGAGCGTGTCTCCTCTCGCTCGTGGTGACGTCAGAGGCGGGCGGATGCGCTCAAAGCGAAGTGGAAAACCCACAACATGAAAAAAAAGAAGAAAGGGAGTGACATCCATTGAAGATGTCCCGACCCACCCCCCCCCCCCCTGCACGTTCATACACAAATAACTAACTTAACTCAAATAAAAAGTTACACGTGTTCTGGAAAAGCATGAATGGTTCAAACTAAATGACTATTTTTACCTCCTAACTTTTTTTTTTTCTTTCTGTTCACAGGGGATGTTCGTTCTTGGGTTGCCCTACGCCATCCTGCACGGAGGATACCTCGGACTCTTTCTCATTATTTTCGCCGCCGTGGTGTGCTGCTACACGGGCAAAATCCTCATTTCCTGCCTTTACGAGGAGGACGAAGACGGGCAGCTCGTCCGTGTGAGGGACTCCTATGTGGACATTGCCAACGCCTGCTGCGCGCCTAGATTCCCCTCTTTAGGCGGCCACATCGTGAATGTAGCCCAAATCATAGAGCTGGTGATGACCTGCATCCTGTACGTGGTGGTCAGCGGCAATCTCATGTACAACAGCTTCCCCAACATGCCGATTTCCCAGAAGTCGTGGGCCATCATCGCCACCGCCGCCCTCCTCCCCTGCGCCTTCCTCAAGAACCTGAAAGCCGTCTCCAAGTTCAGCTTGCTGTGCACGATGGCCCACTTTGTCATCAACATCCTGGTGATAGCCTACTGCCTCTCCCGGGCGAGGGACTGGGCCTGGGACAAGGTCAAGTTTTACATCGACGTCAAGAAGTTCCCCATCTCCATTGGGATTATCGTGTTCAGCTACACCTCGCAGATCTTCCTGCCGTCCCTGGAGGGGAACATGAACAAACCGAGCGAGTTCCACTGCATGATGAACTGGACTCACATCGCTGCCTGCATCCTCAAGGGCCTGTTCGCCCTGGTGGCCTACTTGACCTGGGCCGACGAAACCAAGGAGGTGATCACAGACAACCTGCCCCCAACCATCCGAGCCGTCGTCAACCTCTTCCTCGTGGCCAAAGCGTTGCTGTCGTACCCGCTTCCGTTCTTCGCTGCCGTCGAGGTCTTGGAGAAGTCGTTTTTCCAGGACGGGGGACGCGCGTACTTTCCAGATTGCTACGGCGGCGACGGACGCCTGAAGTCCTGGGGACTCAGCCTCCGGTGCATCCTCGTCGTGTTCACCTTGCTCATGGCGATCTACGTGCCACACTTCGCCCTCCTCATGGGCCTCACCGGCAGCCTGACGGGCGCGGGCCTGTGCTTTCTGCTTCCCAGTCTCTTTCACCTCAAGCTTTTATGGAGGAAGCTGCTGTGGCACCAGGTTTTCTTCGACGTCGCCATCTTTGTAATAGGAGGTATATGCAGCATATCTGGCTTTATCCACTCAATGGAGGGGCTCATAGAGGCTTTCAAATATAACATAGAAGAGTAGACGCGAGCCGTTTCTCTGGAGCTAGATGTTAACTGCAAATCCCCATTTAGTGAAAAAAAAAAAGAAGATTAAAAACACACGACTTCCCCCGGCAAGCGCAGCCCCTCTGCTTAACCCATGCGTAAAAAGCGCGCGCGAAACACGCGCAGACATTTTCGCTCTCGTACGGTCTTGCATCGATTCAGAAAAAAAATGCGCACACACACACTCTCTCGTGCACACACACACTTTCTCTCTCTCTCGTGCACACACACACACTTTCTCTCTCTCTCTCTCTCTCTCTCTCTCTCTCTCTCTCTTGCACACACACAGACACACACACGGAAATACAGCCGGCGGCAGTGGGGGAATCTAATGCATCCACAAACACACTATATGGACGATACATGTTGTATAAATATGAGAACAAACGTGCATATACATATTTTCCAGTGGAGTGAACGTTTACAATATCGACCTTAAACAAAATCGCTAAAAGGGCAGTTTGTCTTTTCGTCGCTCTTGTGGTGCTTCCCCACGAGACTTCACTTCATGTAACGCTCGAGTTTGCGACGGACAGATATTCGACGGCACGACGTGGTTTAATTATAAGTATATTTAAAAGTTAAAAAAAGAAATGCCACTTTCTTCTATAGGCTAGGTAATTTGCAATATGATTATGGGCAGTGAATGTGGTGTTTAACCCAGAAAAAACTAAGCCTGTGGACACACAATAACACAGTGGCAATAACCAGCTAAACACATGAATGCATATAGAGTTATATGTTCAAGAACAGCGATGTTTCGTTAGAAATAGGGAAATTGGACCGTCCCCGAGTAGTTTAAAATACTGGAAATGCAAAATATCAAAGTACACAGCAGCTATACAAACTATGCATTGAATGTATGATATTTCAGACACACAAAACGCATTGAAACTGGGAAGTGGAAATAAAAATTAAAAAAAAAGGAAAATCCTGCAAATTTCGATTCTTCTGCGTGAACGTGTTAATGCTTTGATATTTGTGTTCCAATATTTCAAATGTATTTTGTTGAGCTTTTAAAATCAGCAATAACAAAATTCACCTGACCTGGTAAAACGTCCAAACCCCCACATCCCTGGCCCGGCATTTTCAGCTAGATGGGGACCCCAAAATTGAAATCCTGCACACTCAATTTACCATAATGCTTTTCATTACATTTGAAAATACATGGCCTGTTCGGAAATTACGAACGACTCCCGTCTCGATAATTCGGTGTCTGAAAATCAAAGAGGAAAATGTGCATACAGACATTTTTCATTCTGTGCAATCCAATGGGTCCTGTGGAAATGTTATAAAACCGTATGTGTAGTGTGTTATTGTGGTTTCAAAAAGATGGAATGTATATCTCAAAGTCGTTATCATATATCGTGAAATTAATATTAAAGAATAAAGAAATAAGTGAAATTATATTGTAAAAATGTGTGTGGTTTTATGTAAAACGGAGAAGAAGAAAAAAACGATTCAGAACGTGTATTTTTTCCCCCTCTATAATAAAAAGACAGAAAATGGTGGAGAAAACGCATTCACATTTATTTTCTTTTTAAAATCGAAACTGAGGTCAATCGACAACTTGGAAGCTGCAAAGGCCCAGGAGTGTGTGTGTGTGTGTGTGTGTGTGTGTGTGTGTGTGTGTGGAGGGGGAGATAGGCTTATTCTGTCTACTCACAATCCTGTTCTAAATCCTTCTGGATTTGAATACATTCTCGGGTTTTTGGGTCAGAACTGAAAGGTCAGAACTGCGCGGTGCACACGACTGCGCGCATTTACCCTCCCAGCGCGGAGGACCGCCAAAACGGTCAGCGGCTGAAAGGGGCCAGTTCACGTGCAACCGAACTGCGGGGAGGAGAAAAATAAAACGCTGAAATATAAGCACATAAAAGACACCTCGCTGCACGTAGATCACCATCTCGGATATTCTGAATATGCAGTGATGTGAACGATAAAGCCCGTCTGGAATAACACTGCCATTTCCTGTGGGCACGCAGCACACGTCAGTATTTTCTATCATGTACTTTGAGAAAATCGACAATTTATAGACACAACCCGAATAAAAGTATAGAACAACAAAAGTATAGAAAATTGCTTCACAGACGAGTACAATTCGGAGCTAAATGGGGGTCTTTCTAACGCTACTAAGAAGCAATGAGACGAATTGGCTCCTGTAATCATCTCCCAGACAGCTTTACCAAACAATATCATGCCTGGGGAGCCACCTAGAGGACAGAAGAGCGACTGCATGCATTACAGCAGATGATCCATTAGCACTGCAGTTTGAACATTTCCATTAATGTATAATCATGTTAGAAAAAGACTATGCTGGTCTCAAAAAAAGGCACCAGCTTTAAGTATCAAGTAATATTTTTATTTCATAGACGTATTTCTAATTTAATCAAAGTTAACAGACTTCTCCATATGATGACCAATGTTTTGCAGCATATTTTTCTAAAAGCAGAATTACCAATTCATATGGGCAAGCTCGCGGAGAGAATCTGGTCTTTTCACAGCCACCCAGGTGCCAGTTTAGAAAGTTCTCAGGTTTACTGAGTGCAGTTACTCAGATAACGCAGTAAACATCTTTGCGCATAATAAGAAAAGAAAAGAAAGAAAGACACATTTCAGTTTAGCCTACACTCATTTGTGATGCAACCTTCTTAAAAATAAAGTGTTATAATTATTTTTAAATTGCCCAAAAAAAACAAAAAAAAACTGCCTTTCAGCTACAACACTGTTACTAACGTCTTTACATTTCTACATTTTTTTGCAAGAGAAATCTATACGGTGCTGAACAGGTTTATTAACAGTGGAAGTATCATCAACTAAACTTCTGTGTTGTGCTTCCTAGTCAACTCTAGTGGTAAGCTGGCGCCCTCTGCTGAGCGTGTGCCTCTGGAGGAGCTTGATAAAACAGCGTTTGTGGGTTGATGGAAGCATCGTATTCATTGGACATTAGTGCAAAGTCTTGTTTACCAAGTAGAGACGATTAACTCAAAGCTTGAATTGCAAAGAAGTAAAACAAAATACTTTGAGAGACGCATTCTGCTTAATTCCAAAGTGACGTACTCCGTGAAAGATAAAATTTATTATTTTCAAGTAATGGAATTTTAGAAACGCTAAATAAAAATGTTCATAATTACACAAAGAAAACGGTGAAATATTTACAGACAATAGAATATCATTGATAAGACAAAGAAACTCAAGAGGATGAGATCAAAGAAAGTGGCTCGAGACGCGCTCAGTCATAAATCTGTGGCACACTGGTGTGCTCATGTTTCACACCTTTGTGCATGCAGCGTTCTGCACTGCTCCATCCTCACATGACCAGCTCCCCCGCCCTCGGATGTTGGAGTGGATGGGGAACAACAAAAAGAAAAAGAAAAAAAGGCTCATTGGCCGGGCTCTTCGTTGTTCAGGGTTGTGGGCTTCTTGCTGGAGGACGCAACCACCCAGGGGTGAGACAGCACTCCCTGAATGGGAAGTCGGTGCATGGGGTTGTGCTTCAGCAGGCTGGCGACCAAGTCTTTGGCTCCAGCACTGATATTGGCCTGTGCGGGGTAAGTGTACTCCACCTGGATGAGAAACACAGAAACCAGTTCAAAAGGTTTAACATTAAAAACAGCAATTGTGAGTCAAACTGTGGTGCAGGCCGACAAACTCAAGTGGGATGAAAGAGGGGTAATTCTGAAACGGTCCCGCAGTAAGCGCAGGTACTGCAGCCGGAGCTGACTTTGGTGCACCGACTAATAAGCCAATAATTTAAATTGCAGAAACAAAAAAAACTGTGGGTGATTAAAATAAAAAATAAAAACAATAAAAACACACTACACCGCTCTACAATATTTGGTAGTTTTTGTTCCGCCTTACCCTGGATATCCTGCGGTAGGTCTCCTCGTGGGTTTTTGTTTCAAAGGGGGGTTTTCCAAGCAGGAACTCGTAGCAAAGGACGCCCAGACTCCACAGGTCCACCTTTTCATCGTGAGTTTTTCCCTCGATCATCTCCGGAGGCAAGTAGTCCAGCGTTCCACACAGCGTGGATCTCCTGAACAAGGAAAGAAGAAGGGGATAAAGTTAGTCTGTAAGCTCCCAGTGATGAAAAGGGGCAAAAAAATAAAATGAACAAGAACTCTTCTCCAAACATTTCAATTCCATAATAAAATGTAAAAAAGGCTTTACAGAAGTACTTCATTGAAAAACAAACAAAAAAGGTGTTGTTTGTAGAAAAACACATGTATATACCTGGAGGAGGGCGTGTGAACAGACCAGCCAAAATCTGCAATCTTCAGCTCCCCGTTGGCCCCCAGCAACAGGTTCTCTGGTTTGATGTCCCTGTGGATCACCTTCTTGGAGTGGCAATAGTTGAGGGCATCTGCCAGCTCCATGATGTACTAATACAGCACATAAAGCGTGGTGAATAAAACATGCATTGCAATTTATTATTTGACAGCATCCTCTGAGTTTCGAAACATTCCATAAACATCAAGGAAGGGCATTCACTTATTTATGGAATGAATATACGTCTTTAATAATTACTTTCAGTGAATTAAATCACACAGTCGTTTGGGTTGGTGATGTCAACTGCTCGTTTGGCAGCAAATTTTACATTTTACAAAAAAATATTAATAAAATTGGCAGACTTACTGTGGCACTTCTATCCTCAGGAAAACTCCCACAGCGCTGCAGTTCGCTGTACAGTTCACCTCTGGGTGCAAACTCCAGGATCAGATACACACGACAGGAGTCGTGGAAGTAACCGTAGAGGCGCAGGATATTGGGGTGCCTGCGGGACACCAGGGCAGAGAAATATTCTGATTAACGTTGTTGAAATACCCAACAGGTATTTCGAAAGAGCGAAAGACTGGCAGAACTAAATGAACATCCGTATTAGCAGCTGATTTACAGCGGAGGTCCGCGGTCTGAGGATTTGAATACTTGTGCGAAAAGTCGCCCTGGCAAAACAAGGACGGGCACGAGCCAAATCAGATTTTAACTCGAGACAGAGTGTAGACCAGTGAAGAAACAGAAACATGAACAGAGAACAAAACAAAGAAGAAAAGCGTGTCGCACCGGCGAGGCCAAACGGAGCCCAACCCGTGCACACACACTTGATAGAGAGAGGCTCTGCACATTTACAACAGAAGTGTAAATGCGTAAAAGCCCCTCATACAGAAAGCTTGCGTATGACGAGTCTGCCGATGCTGCACTAAACTGATCCCGTCTTTCCCGGTCATCACTGTTTTGAGGATTTGAGTCCAATACTGTATTCATACACAACATATTTACATGACATAATTAACCCCGTCTGAACTTCAGACTACGCAACATCGATTTTGTTCTGGACGACAAAAATTAAGCAGGTTTGTCTTGCCACAAATTCAGAAATCGGCCATATACTGTGCATTATATTGCGTAATTTGAAGGACACATTACCGGAGGTGAGACTGGATCTCCACTTCTCTCCTCAGCTGGTGCTCCACCCCGGCCTTCTCCAGCTGCTTCTTAAAGAGCACCTTGAGGGCCAAGATGAACTTGCTTTGTCGCTCTCTGGCCAGATAGACATTGCCAAATTTACCCTTTCCTAAGGGACGGCCAATGTCAAAGTTTTCCAGGCTCCACCGCTTGCTGTGGGAGCAGAAACGTGCACAGTTGCAGACAACAATGGCAACAAAATGTGCAACGGTACCAAAGATTAAACAAAACAAAATTGTATAATGAATCACACTTATCAGACGTACTTTGACGCAGAGGCCTTAGCAGAATCATTCTTGGTAGATTTGTCTAAGAAAAAAACAAAGATATATTTAAGCATACAAATTACAGACATTATTGATCAGCGTGTCCAATTTTGTATCATGCTTACTCTGTGGTTTCTCCTGCTTTGCCGATTCTGATGGTGGCTTGGCCGGCTCCGGGTCGACTTTGGGTGCATTTATCTTTGGCTGGATTTGCTGGGAACTACGTTTGGGCTGAGGTGCTGGGTTACCTTTCTGAGTAGCAGGGTTCTGATTCTGATCAGCGGGGCGTGTGGACTTGACAGCGACAGAGACGTGAGACTCTGGTTTCTGATGGCTCACGGGCCGCTGAACGCGCTGAGGTCCGTTTGACACGCCTAGGACCCGCTGATGCTGGGTCGGCGTGACTCTAACCGCCTGTGACTGTGACACAGGAATCCGCTTTGGCCCATCGCTGTTTAACTGCAATCAAAGGAAATCACCAGCACTGAATAAACAGGCTATTAAACGTTTTGATCCGAGAGAACCATGATGGGTCCATCTTTGCTCCCTTACTAATTCACTAGCTGAGTAAATACTCAACCGATTCAACAAGTTATAATTATTTTAGTGTTGTTGTATTGACTTACTTAACGTGTTTTACCATTAACATTTTCCTTTTGCCTTAAGGTGTGTGTGAGGCGTTTAGATTTAAACCTGTCAAGGGTGCAGAGACTCTGTGCACTACAAAATAAAGTGAAGTTGAACGCTTAACACATCCACAAAAGGTCAGAAAAGTGAACCAAAAATCTGTGACAGCAGAGATTATTATATTAGTATATTATATAGGTTAGGGTAATATTGTGTCTTACCTTCACTTCAGGCCTTTGAGGTTTCATGTCCTTTGTCAGCTTGGGCCTGCCAACAGAGTCCATATTCTGAGAAAACAAGAAAGTGGAGATGGTTTCTTCATAAACAGATTATGTATTGCATGTATGTACTAAATAAATAAATAAATGTCTTAGTCACCATCACAAAGTTATTACTTATTGAGCCGTTTTAGACACTCTAGTTATCTTTGGTTAAATTTTGTCGACGTTAAAATTAACATAGCAGTGCAACGCATCATCGATGCTCCTTGAACTTTCACAACTGATATTAATAACGAAACTGGATAAGAAAGACTAACATTACACGCCGTCAGCCTTAAAAGAAGATTAAACGTTAGCAACCTCCGTCGCGTGGCTTGCTCGTTTAACGTTTATAGACGTTAAGTTTAGCGCTAACGTTAGCTTTTTGGTAACCACAGCAAACCAACACATCAAACACAAAGGTACTAAGAGTGTATGTTTTAGATAATGTAACTCACCTAAAGATGTTATTGCACAGTGACCGAGAGCAGCCACTGCCCGACAATTTATCCAGAATTCAAGCTCTCAACTAGGAAACGTTAACGTTACCCTAGCTAGCTGGCAACTACGTCGGCCAGTTGACGAGGGCGGCTGTTTGCGGCCAGCTAACGTTACATCAATATAAGCTTTTTTTAACACTATCACCGTATAACTTCTTTCAGTGACCACTTAGACGTTGTGAAACGGTATATATAGATAAATAAGGATCGAAACAAACTAAGAAGGCGTGCGAATTCCACCTCAAATAGCTGGCTAACACTTCCTCTCAACACTGCTTATTTGATTTCAAACGTCCCTCTGTTCAAAACCTTTAAATAAACCACAGGCTCTGATTGGCTGAGCGAATGCTCTGTAGTCGCTCCCCATTGGCTGACGCGAAAAATGGCGAGCAATGCAGCGTGACGTCAGAGGGAGTCCTCCAGAACAGCAGAGGGCAGCAGTTTCGCTAACAGGGCTCAGCTCTCAAATAGCAAATCAAATCAATTGCGCCAAAATAATACACATTCTGCAAATATCAACCACATAATAAAGGTATGCAAGCGTGTCACTGTCCTAATCCCTCCTCTTCGTTCTGTTCCCTTAAATAATTTGCACAAAAAAGTTTTAATCTTTTTTAATGGTGATCTGATATCTAGATGTTTTCTGTATTTGTATTATAACAATTAAAATGGGTAAGAAGTTGGTTTTTCAGCACTAGATTATGCATACTTGAAACTGTATTATTTTTGTTATATCTGACAAATGAGAGACAGCATTTTACAAACAAATGTACAATAACTTTCCTCTCGGTCCGTTGCAAGAGATCCCTGCTGGATTTTCAATGTATTCTTATCTGGACTGCAATTGTGCATTCCCAGTGCCAGGGAAATTCAAGAAGATCAGTGTTTTCATATCCAATGTGCTAATCTAGAGTGTAGATCAATACATTTCTCCTGTAGAACCAACAGGCCTAATCAGCTGTTTCCAAATCTTAAAATCTGTGTGGAAAGATACTAGAAACAATGTTATTAAGAACCAAATCAGTGTTGAGTGTTGATTTGAACTTTTCACAAAGATAACACTGAATTGCCAGTTTATTTGATTATCTTAAATACATGGAATACAATCAGACTCAAGATACCTGCAGTAAACCGCACCTTCTAAATGCTGAGAATGTACAGTTTTGTGTTGTGGCAGTAATGTTGATTATTTCCTAGTGATATTGTGGGATAATTTGGGATGCTGTGCATCCCCATAAACACATCAGTGAATCAGAGCAAATTTATGTAAACTACACTACCTTGCATAATGGAAAATGTCCTTGAACATATGCATAATAAAATAAGTCAATGCAAGAATATTGAAATCAACAAGTTCACTAATTAAATTCGCACTGCCATCCACTTGACAGCTCTATTTCGGGTGACTCCCAAGCATTCAGTGCTCTCTCTGTTTCTTAACAATGTAAATACAAACTAACCAGAGGGAAAGATGTACTCCTCAGTGACCAATCGGAAGTAAAAATGATGATGTTAGGCGCATTAAAGTAATTTAAACAGAACTTATTTTAAAGCAATTTGGCTGGTTGTCAGTGGTGCTGAAGGGATGCGTTTCTTTTTATGCCAAACCAGAAATTACCATAGACAAAAAGCCAATGGAATTTTTCCAACAAAGGTTTATCATACTTACAGGTTTTGTTCAGCAAGATAATCTCCACAGCGCGAACGCAACTGTGAAATGAGTAAAATGCACCCACCAATATACTACACAAACAAAAATTATTATTTTCAACCACGTCTTTTTTTTTCCAGCCAGTAACTACAAAAATTCAATACTTATTTAACTTTGGCCCTTAACTTTACATTTTTTGTCAAGAAGATTTGACCTTCTCAGATGAAACTGTAAGTCCAGCATTTGGCCACAGTGTGGCAGCATGTGGCTCTTGCATTTCAAACATGCAGCATCAAGTGACCAATAATAGAAGAATGCACTTGTACTGGCCTACACTTACTGCAGGTGTGTACAGACACCGATAATATAGAGTATTGGATAAACATGCCTTCATGCCCTTTAGCTAATAAATACTTTTGGAATGCATATTTAGCGAGCATCTCTTGACTGACCTCCCAAAGGCAGTCGAGCTTCTGTTTTGGCAGAATCCTATGCTACATATGCTACATCATGCTACATGAAAATAACTAATATATATAAATATATTTTAAGTCGGTGTTCCCTAATGTGAAGAATTGCTGGCAAAGATCTTCTATTAAACAAGAGAAAATACTTTTTTTATTACCACATTCTTCATTGGGTTTTTTTTTTTGTCACAAAATGCACAAATTACAATTTCCAACTAAGCATGTGATATCACATTTCTCTATGTCAACCCACGTCTCAACTCACTACTTCAAAACCCATTAAATAAATAAATATTCCTCGTACAGGTAAAAAAAATATATATCAAAGAAACGAAAGCGTCACCGCCACACCGCTGTGCGTTATATGTAGAGACCTTCTCAAATGCAAATTGTAACCCAATTTTATTACTCAAACAGTAATACCAAAACATTCACAAATTCTCTGCAACCTCGGCACATGTAGCAGCTGTTCTTTGTTTAAATATATTATTTGGTAAGTGCAAACATAAGTCGATGCAAAGGCCTCAGCCTTTACACCGAGGGTTAGGGTGTGTTGTAACTGAGGAAAAGAAGTATTGTGTGTGTATTGATGAAACTGTTTGAGTTCAGCAGATGTGTCTCAACACATCAGACTGCTTTACATCAGAGTTATTCGAACGCAGCATTCGAGAAGGTCTTCATCTTCCAAAACATAAATATGGCAATTATCTTGATCCCTTCAAGTCGCTTAAATACCTTAGTAACAATATTAGTTATCTCATAATAACAAAAAACTGTTGATATTCAGGCTTACAAACGTCGCCTGGAACAGAGTGTCTTGTTATTACGGAGGTCCCGCAAGACAACATAGCTGAGAAGATGTCTCTCGTACATAAATAAACGTGACTGTGAAACATTTCATTAACGTGTTACTGTCGACTCAACCATTTACTCTCCGACACCACTTCCGTATATCCTCGACATGCATTGCCCTTGACCCCCGTCCCACCAAAGCACTGGGGGGGGGGAGGGGGGGGGGTTGCCATCGTATTTGAACAGGAGTATTCCTCACAGGAGTATTCCTCACAGGAGTATTCCTCACAGTCATGTCTATACATCTGAACGTGGCTGGTTTTCATATAACTGTTGCTGTAAACACAGAGTTCACGCCAGAGGAGAATTGCTGGCGCTCTTTAGGTCTTTTGCCAGATAAAAACACAGCTGACAAAGAGGCTGGACAAAAAGCAGCGTTTCTGCTTTTGGCACTTTTCTTGCGTTTTCAGTTCATCCAGTTGTTCCGATACCTCTTTGCCAACGCTACATGTTTCCAAACACACAGATCACAGTGGTGTTTAAACTCCCTGAGTGTGTGTCACCCACTTTCCTTCCCCAAGTCTGTCGTCACTGTGGTCTTGCCGGGCAGCATCACCTCATCCGCATAATCCTTTGACGTTGCCGCTCGGTGTTAAAAATATATCTAATGTAGATAGTAAAGTATACGAGATGGATGAATTGTACCCCTCAAATAATACAAAAACTCCAGAGCACCAAAACAGCACCAACGCATCATAAAGAGAAGCTGGTGTTACTCGTGTGCAGCTTCTCTCAGGCTCAGAAAAAGAGAGGCAGGTGTCATTTCTCAGTGACGGCAGCAGCCATAGGGGTGCGTATGGTCCCGCGTGCTGTGGCTGCCAGCTCCTCGATTTCTGCATTCAACTTCCTGATTACCCACTCCATGGCTTCACGGCCCTGATCAAGAATAAACATAAAGCATCAGTCCACAGGAAGGAATATAAAGAGAATTACATTACAAGTTAAATCAAAGAAAGGACAATCATTTTCTCTTTTCATAGAAAAATAAATAAAAAAATAAATAAAAAGAAAAAATAGCAGTGGTTCCCAAACATATTCATCATCATGTCTTAACACTCAAAACATCATATGACATTTGATCATATGTTAGTTTTTAGCATATCTCAGCCTTAAGAAAGAATAAATTGTATTCCCATTACACAAAAGTACGTTTATTTTTTCAGTTTTGTCTTTTTTTCGTGATTTTTACAGCACTTTAATCAGCTCTTCTTATTTTTGAATGTGCCTAATAAATACATTTGGATGGATTGGAAATATTGGTAGTGTAAACTAAAAAGGGTCACAAGTAGACATTGCTTTATTTTAAGATCACAAGAAAAAAAGAAAAAAAGGTTGGGAAACACTTAAATAGGTAAAAAATAAAAATAGCCACATCAGCCACAACAGTTCAGGACCCAACTAACATTCAGCCTAGATGTTTAGATTAACATTCGTCAAATTGGGAACTACCACAAACGGGCCTCACAAATTCTGTTCTAAGGCGGAATTCACACATAATCAGGCGCTGCGGCAAAAACACACATTATTTTTCCCATTCATTTGAACCGGGGTACTGCCATGCTGCAGTCTGGGCAACAGGAAGTGTTGCAGAAAAAAAAACAATGCAGCGACCTGCAACGAAAACGTTGAAAGCGAGTCAACTTTTGGAGAAATGCAACTGTGAAGATGGTGGAGACACTGATCGATCAGCTCCGTGATAACTGTACATCAGCTGTTCACCCCTGCCACGGGGGAGCACAAAGACTTGGCTTGTATCGGTCTTCAAGCTGGGATTGCTGGTTAGTATCAGACACTCCCACACAGTCGCACAACCCTGCCGCGATTCACCGCAACGCCCGTTTTAATGTGAAAATCTCTCGAAAACGGGATCTCTTACCTTTCCAGCGTTAGCAGAGATGGTGCTGGCCAGAACTCCCTCCAAGTAACTGCTGAGACTGACCCCTTTCACGGAGATGATAGCCTCCTGAGTCAGAATTGTTCTAGAGTTGAAAAGAGGTTAAAAAATAAATAAATAAATCAAGGTCAAATATTCTGAATGCTTCATAAAGTCATGATTCATCAGTGTTATTACAACGCCCTGTTATGTAAAACATACTTCTCTTGATCTTCAGGGTGTGGTTTGTACGTTAACTTTTCATCGACAGACACCATGTTTGTGAAAGTGATCTGTAGAGGAAACATCACAAGAGACCATTGAGTTAATGATGAGCGAGAGCATGTGAACGCAACATTATGGTCATTCTTCGAATTGAAATGTGAGCCGTCAGCCTGTGGAACAAGCAAGATGTCATTCCAGCAATATTTAACACTTTGTGTTTTATGTTCAGACAAATGGAAGCCAAGGAAACAGGTACTGGCAGGTTGTGGGTGTGTTCGGTTGACGAAATGTATTTGTAAACAGAAAAAAAAAAGTTCCTTCTTTAATACCTCAAGTTGTAACTCTAGGCAGGAATCACACACACACACTGTAGGCTATACGTGGCTGTCATGCACACATTGAAGGGTAAATCTCAACATGAATCCGGGAGAGGGCATGTTGTGTCTTAATGTACTCACATTTGTGGACTGAAGTTCGAAGGTCTTCTCTTTGGGATCCACAACCGAGTGCTCTTGAACGTACGTGTACGTTCGTGCGTTACCGATGATCTGAAGACAAACATGGAAACGTGCTTTACTACAACTGAAATGAATGATGGTGATGTTCCAGCTTGTACTAGCTTGAGCTGTAACGTAATGCAGAGGTTTTCTGCCATTTATCAAAAGATAAAAGAGTGATCATTTTGTTTTCCCTTGCATTTAACAACTATAGTTTACTTGAGGCCCTGGAAGCACCTCTTTCATTCACATCATGTCATGTTAGATAAAAATGTCATCAAATTATTTACTTTGCAGTTAAATAGACATCACAGGAAGGAGTCTTCCCGATACGTCCACTGTATGCACATACACCGAGGCTCAGGAGTGATTTGAGACAATCTGATTAAGGTTTACGTTAATATGCTAATCAATCATTGGGACCGTGTGTGTCATAGACTGCCCTTGGAATTAAAGGGGCTATTCATAGATGTTGTCACCGGCTACAACCTTATCCTCAGACATCTAAGCAGAGGTCAGTGCTTCAGAACATCAGCTGATTTGTCCATGTTTACACAGGCAAAATATGACCAGGTAGCAGGATATTATCTTTCTCCAGCTTTATTTAGTGAGCTCCAAGAAAAGTCAAAGAAACAGGGGGGAAAAGTTTAAACGTGGCAGAGACCCAGAGGCCTGCATCGAGGCTTCGTATTCTAGTGACCTCCAGTTTGAACCCGAGCTGACAGAGATAGAAAGTTACGTCACACGCCGTCATGGGTTACATCTCAGCCCCGACAGGAATGGCACCATAGTGTCCTGTACAACACGAACCATGGCACATGGCCATGAACTCGCCTGGGCTCCAGTCAGCAACCACCTCTGGTGCTGCTGCTGCTGCTTCCCCCCTCGATAAAAATAGCCGCATGGGGTTAAGGTCACGCTGCGTTCCTCCATCCAGAGTCACATGTGTGACCCAAGCAGTTAAACTACAAGGTTGCCGCAACAAGTTTTTTTCACAACGACGTCAGAGCACAGACCAATGCTGCCGACGCAGTTTGGGCTTTGAAACTCACAGCTTTCACTATCGATGGAAGACCCCACTCTGTGCTCAGCAGTCTTTTACTGTGGAGGCGTCCCCGTTTGTCGATGTCTCGATCCAAAACATCCACTCCAATCACACTGGGGTTCATGGGGTTGGGGTACTTCTGCATAGCAGCTTTGGTCACCGTCTCCCAAGGGTGACTGTTGAAAGGAAAGCCAAATCACCCAAATATTATTGTAACATTGCAATAAAATTTTATATAAATGTATGCATGTACGTCTGATAGTTGCAATTAAATAATGCCTTCTTTATTCTTACTTTTTACTAACAAATTGCTTATGTGCAGTCGTGGAATGTAACTAAGTGCATCTACTAAAGTACTGTACTTAAATACAAATTTGAAGTACTTATTTCCATTTGAAAATACTTTGAATTTCTTTTCCACTACATTTCAATAGTCAAGACAATATACTTTTCACTCCATTACATTTATCTGACGTCTGTAATTAAAATTTTACATACAACATATTTGATGTAAAATCTTGTAAAATATGATGCAGTTTTACAGATTCAACTACCGATGTGGGGGCACTAACAGTTTGTTAAATTAAAGCTAACATTAACGGGAAATTAATATAGCAATTTAAAGTTTAGTCTGATTCCAGGCCGCTGAATGAATATCCACGAGTCCAATATTTTCTGTGAGTGAACAAAGTAAAGTGAAATAACATTCAGTCTCATTCACATCCGGCTGATTTACTGAAAAGCAAAGAAGTCTTTCGAGTAGAAACGCGGGTCGAACGTGGCGGTGGATGGTTGCCATGGTGACGCGCGAGCGCGCCCGCGTTCCCAGTGACGCAAGGAAGAGGGGCAAAATGTAGGGGAAAGGTCGCGCGCTGGCAGCAGGCCCTTACCGGCGGATTACGCAGTATGACGCTTTTTTCAGCAACCAGACAATGGCAGTCCTATGTTCACCGTAGCGCCGTTTTTAAGTATTTTTTTTAATGAAATATCTACGTTTTTTGTGTTTGTGCGTACCTTCTTGCAATGTGGTAATCATTTTTTTTAAAAGAGCAGCGACTGACGTTACACGAAGGGAAAATCTGGCATTTTAACGTAGTAGAGTAACACGTAAATTATAAATGATCCTAGTTCGCATTTTTTTCTGGTTAAAATGTTCTCTCATTTGCCATGTGTATCCTGTTAACCGTATTAAATACGAAGCCAGCTGGCGTTAGTTAAATGCCCGAGCCAGACAGCGAACCTCTGACTGACGAACCATCTCCACACACACACACACATCACCGGAATAACAAAAATAATTTATTTATGCTAGCTAAACATACTACTTACTTGAATATGTGCTCGGATGTCCAGATCTTCATGGTTGATGCTGCTGGTGATGTCGGGGAGAGGATTTTCCGCTAGGTCGGCACGGTCTCACTGACTGAAATCAGTGGACCACATTCAAAGACAAGCGCAAATCCCCTCCCACTGTACCAGAGCAGTCACGTGAGCTGCGTGACGTAGGACACACGCGTAAGGTACACATTTCCACTAGTCAGTACATGCCGCATGAGTCCACTGAGAGTTGAAGGAGAAATGTTTATAATTTAGTCTAAACTCGAGATTTGATGAATGTATAACGTATGTGGAAATAGAAAAAACACCTGGTTACAGCTCTTAACTTACAGCATACAGAGTATTTACTATGCAGCGATGTAACCTACATTTAACCTTAGATGTTGCACAATTCTGCTCAATGAAGGTTGAAAGTTGTCCTCTGCTGCAACGTGGGAGGAATGAGAGACAGCCGGCTGTTGACCCAACAAGCTCCAAATTATGTCTTGAGAGTGTTTTGTACTTTTTATGACATAAGTTACAAAAAACAGCCATGATTTCCAGACCTTGTCAACTAAAGTGGTTCCCGAGCTGCAGGGGGTCAGGGCCATGTGAATCTGAGAGGTCTTGAGATGATTAACGGAAACAGGATGGGAAAGCAGGAAAAAAAACAAGTTTCTGATAAACAGTTACCTTTATTTTCTCAGATTATAATCTTAGTTTTCTTTTTATTGTGAATTACTTCATTAAAAAAATTATTTTACTTGTTCAGGACTTAAATAAATACGTATTTCAATGAAATAAGAAAGCACTCACTCATCAGTTGAACTGGGCACAATCAAAAAACATATGAAACCTGTGATGAGGGGTCGCAGTAGATATTGTGTACTGAAAGCTGCCTGTCGATGAGTGCTTGCTTATTGACCTCATTGTAACTTTAAGATGATTGGCCTCTGTGAGGCAACACTGTGTTTGTTACCGCAACCTGTTCACATGTGGGTTACTTGCAGTATCAACTGCTTTATCCCCGTCTAGTGGACTTTGTTGCAGTAGTTTAGGGGCATCTCCACGTCACGTGTGCTTATCTCAGAGTGCAGACACTCTGTTCAAGTGTGTGTGTAATCTCCATGTTCCAGACTCATAGCGGCGGGAGGAAACTGTGTGACAGCCTTGAACTTTACCACTGTCACTGTGCTGTCCATCACTGCAGCTGAGTTTGGGTCATTTTAGACCAGTTGAATTACAAATGATAAAACTGACTTAAAAGGAAAAGTATTTTGGTATTTCTTTAGTGTTCCAATCATCACTCTTTGCTTTTTATGTTTTTTAATTATCATCATAACTTAGATACAAAACACTCAATGCAACATTTACTGTAGGTCTGAAATAAATATTGGACTAACAGTGTTAACATCACAATTTAATTTGTATGGTTGGGGATTATATAGAGGTGGCATAACATTACAACTTTCCATATATACATGCAAAAATGTTCGTGATTTTCAAATATTTACTATAAAAGAAAAAACTCAAAAACTTAAAAAACAAACGTACAAGCTTACAAATCATTTAAAGAATACATAAAAGACAATGAGCACTATTGTTTAAATGTAACAGCACCTTTCATCTATCAAGTAAAGGCTATCTAAATCAACTCTAGGCATAAATTAAACTTAAATACAAAATAAGAGTTCCTTTTCACACCAAGAATCCCACGTTTTCATTTTCTTGCAACAAGGTGTCAAACCCACAAACCACACTGTAGACATGAGTCTTCTACTCATCTACACTGTCTTTGCTCGTTTCAGTTACTGTTTCCAGTTTAACTTCCACCCGAGACTGAACCTTTGTCGTCACCGGTGATGAGGGTCCCTCCTCTTCGTCGTCTTCTGCTTCCCAATGAGAAGTAGCGTCTTGGTACTGCTGGTACTCCGACACCAGGTCGTTGAGGTTGCTCTCTGCCTCAGTGAACTCCATTTCATCCATACCTTCCCCCGTGTACCAGTGGAGAAAAGCCTTCCGTCTGAACATCAGGGAGAACTGCTCGCCCACGCGGCGGAATATCTCCTGAATGGCGGTGTTGTTGCCAATGAAGGTGGAGGCCATTTTGAGGCCTCGGGGTGGGATGTCGCAAACGGCGACCTTGACATTGTGAGGGATCCAGTCCACAAAGTAGTTGCTGTTTTTCTGCTGGATTGCAAGCATCTGTTCATCTACCTCTTTGGTGGACATCCGGCCACGGAAGATGCCAGCGACCGTGAGGTAGCGCCCCCGCCTTGGGTCGCACGCCGTCATCATGTTGCGGGCGTCAAACATCTGCTGGGTGAGCTCAGGCACCGTGAGCGCCCTATACTGCTGGCTGCCGCGGGCCGTCAGGGGGGCAAAGCCTGGCATGAAGAAGTGGAGGCGAGGGAAAGGCACCATGTTGACAGCCAGCTTCCTCAGGTCTGCGTTGAGCTGTCCGGGGAATCTGAGAGAGGTCGTGACCCCGCTCATGGTCATGGAGACCAAGTGGTTGAGGTCCCCGTAAGTCGGTGTGGTCAGCTTCAGCGTGCGGAAACAGATGTCGTAGAGGGCCTCGTTGTCAATGCAGAAGGTCTCGTCTGTGTTCTCCAGGAGCTGGTGCACTGACAGGGTGGCGTTGTAGGGCTCCACCACCGTGTCGGAGACTTTAGGGGAGGGCATGACGCTGAAGGTGTTCATGATGCGGTCGGGGTACTCCTCACGGATCTTGTTGATGATGAGGGTTCCCATGCCAGAGCCGGTGCCGCCCCCCAGTGAGTGAACCAGCTGGAAGCCCTGCAGGCAATCACAACTTTCACTCTCGTTCCTCACTCTGTCAACCACCTGCTCCACCAGCTCTGCTCCCTCTGTGTAGTGGCCCTTCGCCCAGTTATTCCCGGCTCCTGAGTTCCCTGGAACACCAAAATAAAGGCATGTAGGTTCACCTCATCACTTGTCAGTCGAATTAGTGGAGGGAAACTGCACCACTTCTTTAAAGATGGAAAGCTGCCTTACATTAAGAACACAATTCTATGTTTCCAATATTCTTTGGTTAAATACTTGCAACTCCAAATTAGGTTTAGTTTATTATGTTTTTATTTTCAGTTTCACGTATTAAATGTTCTTGTACGTGTTAAAATGATTCTCCACTCTCTCAGCTTTATGGAATATTTTCAGTGCCGTTGAAAAATGCAAAGATGTTTTTAATGCAAGGAGGGGGAAATTATGACTGACACTGACATGATACAACTTAGATGCAGGATTTATTCATACACCAGGTTGGGAGGTGTATACGGTGGTAATAGTTCAGTAGTGGCTTTCCTTTTTCACATAATAAAAGAAATTCCTTCATATAACCACATAAAGGCATTTTCCCCAGCATGACTATGTCATTATTTGTCTCACCATGGATGAAGTTGTCCGGCCTAAAAAGGGCCCCGATGCGGCTTCCTCTTATGCTGTCCATCGTTCCAGGCTCCAGGTCAACAAGAAGGCCCCTCGGGACATATTTACCACCTGTAAACAGAATTGAAATGTATTACTAATATAGGAAATAGGCACTCTAAATTTAAATGTGTCCTCACTTGTGTCAAAGTTTAAGAACGCATAGATAATAAGTCATTGGTAAACAATAATTCTCATCAAATAAATTGAATTAGAAAGAAAAATTGCAGCCAATAAATCAACAGTTTGCAGTTTATTACCATGCGCCTCATTGAAGTAGACGTTGACCCTCTCCAGTTGGAGGTTGCTGTCTCCCTCATAGATGCCTGTTGCATTGAGCCCATGTTCTTCACTGATCACTTCCCAAAACTAAAAAGACAAAGCCAAAGAAAGAAATCATCACAGTAATATCAACAGACCTTAACAAGGTGGTTAGCCAAACCTTTAAAAGTTTAGCTGAAAAGATTCCCCCAGAATATTAACGCACAGGAAATGTTTATATCTGACAATTATCTTTTTTCTGCTTTACACCTTTCAGCTCTATGTAGCTCTAGATATGGTTGCTCTAATTTTTTTTTAGCTGTTGAGCAGAAGTATAATTATTTTATCTGTTTTTATCTCTTCAGTTGGTGTATGGCTGTCAAATGTGTCCCTGCTTATTAATGTCTACACCGAAAAACAAAAGTAGCCATGTGGCGACTCATAATTTTGTGCTGACCACGTTGAAAATCCCTGCCGTACGCGACAAAGTACTAAAGGCACTTAACTGAATAATAACTGAAGCAACTGCTTGATTCTCAGACTGCCAAGTTCTTCACTGTCAAAAAGCACGATGTGCTGCTTCAGCTGTATTATCTTGTAGTTCCTCTCTCTTGTTTCGGCTTGGCCATGATAAAGAAGGTCCCACCCATGCCAGCCTCGCTTTGCCCCTTATCTTTTCCCTGAATGCTTGAGTGAACACCCTGTGTCACTCACAACTGTTGGTGGAACCATGCAGAGGGACAGCACGTCATGTCAAAACAGGCATCATTTTAACAAAAGAAAAATAACACGATCGATAACGATATTTAAGTTAAACCATTTCTTCATTTTATGTCAGCTGGTGTGGCAAAACACACCGACACACACAGCTTATATTTATACAAATGTGTCATTAAGATTCTTCTGAAAATGAAACAAGTAGTTTTGATGTGGGCCATGGGAGATAGACAGAACGTTATATTAGAGTCTCAACATTTTCGGCAAAGTCAGGACTTCTATATAATATATATAACTTTATATATAACATTAACAGTGGAGAAAGATTTTATTTTATTACCTTTGAGCCGATCTGGTTGCCACATTGTCCAATTTGCAGGTGCACAATTTCACGCATGATGATCGGGCTACAGTACACAGAGCAGCTGGGGGTCTCTGATAGGCGTCAGGACTCGAACCAGTCTTTTATACACTACCAGAAATGATGTCATCAGTGATGTCAGGAAGTCTCCACAGTCAAAAATAAATGAGATGCTCCCAATAAGAACAATAGAATAATAAATAAAGTGTAAATACATTTTGATATGAGGGAGTTTACCATACTGTTATACTTTAAAGGAAGTTTAGGTTGGCCAAATATGTCTTCCAATATGTTTCCTTATGTTTTGTAGTATATCCATATGTTAAATTTGTAAAAACTGTATGATGAATTGCATGTAAATAATACAATGAAAGTATTTGATTGTTTTAAAAAGGAGTGGTTAATAATGTAAAGGCATATAGTAATTACCAATTGTGTGTAACCTTGGCGAAATAACTTATACCAAACTTTCTCAACGTCTCTTTTGTTAATATATCATGAACTAATGAATTATCACCTGTTGCAGAAGAAAACAGTTGGTGCAATGATGCACAACAAAACAACATGATTATATTAGCTCTTTATGGTTAAAACACAGCTGTGCACACTGACCAAAAACAGGAAGGAAGTGTAGAGAAGATGAATGGAAGTAGTGTGTTCCTCTGGCCAGTGTCAGATAACACTAGAATAATATAATAACTACATTAATATGATCATGCTGTATACACACACACACACACACACACACGTGAATATCAAACATGTTTTTACCATGTCTGACAGAAATAAATTGTTTTAAATGACAAAACTGTAGAAACATTTGTTTAAAATATTAGTGCGACAGTTTTCTGCCATTTTACAGCAGAATTTTAATAATTATACATTCCTACGTTCCCTAAAGGACCCAGATGTTATAAAACAAAATGTTTTTTCAGCTACTAAGCTTAGGTATAATAATAATGAAGTAAAATGTGCAGCAGTTTGGAGATTATGTATGAGAGATGCTACCATCTAGAGGGCTATCCCAGGCATAACATGATATTGCTGCAGCAGTTATTGTTTTACAGATAAGCAAGTGGATTTAATTTGTATGTTTTAGCATTTTCTCATGTTGATCAATCCAACATGTGAATCAGGGGACTGATAAGAATAGATGAGAATATAAATGAACCTTAGCAGGATGATTAGACACTTGAATATCAGGCATAATTTCTAAGCAGCGTTGTTGTTCTTCTATCATTACAAATGTGCGTTTTTCATGAAAGACATTTGTCTATGACAAGTCAAACTACTATGAGAAAAGCCTATTGTATGAAATTGTAATGAAATTACTGTCACTCTTCCGGGGTTTGCATGTTCTCCAAAAGTTTGCGCAGTTACATTGTCCAGGTTGATCACACAAATTTAGCCTTTATGTGGGAATGTGTTTCTTTCTTTGTGTGGCGACCTGTCCAGGGGCTATACCTTCTGCTCCCTCTGCACTACATAGTTATATTTTAGCTGAAATCTGTAACCATGACAATGTTGTCAGATAATCAGAGAAACCCACGAACTGAATGAATCAATATTTTTGTTGACTATAGTGTGTGCTTTACATTTTCTTTACACATCTGTGTGTAATATAGTTAAATGTTTAGTACCATATGAAGTTCACAAGGTCACCAGTCAAAACCAAACATGTTATTGCTGTCCCTGACTAAGTATTATAAAAAAGCACAGGGTGAGGATAAAGATAAACTCTCTGTTACTCACACAGACAGAAATGTTACATATACTTATATACTTGTCATTTGTTGCTGTTGTTAATATTTGTATTTTCCACTACCAACCTCTTTTGATAGGTAGGAAGCATTATGCAGTTGCAGTGTTCACAGGAAGGCCTATAACCAGCAATTATAGAAGAAGTACTCAAATCTTTTACTTAAGTACCAATTACCAATACTGCAATGTAGCAATACTGCATTACAACAAAAAATCATGCATTTCCAATTCAAATGTCCTTACATGTATCAAAAGTAGTAAATTAATACAGATGCATCAATGCATAACCAGCATTTTAGTGTTGTAGCTGTTCAAGGTGGAGCTAGTTTTACTTTATATACAGTTAGCTACTTAAGTGCAGTGGTCTCCAGTCACGAGATAAATCTGAAGATAAATAGATAAATCTAATATGATAGTAGTGAAATACACAAATGTGTTTTCAGTCAGAGTGGTACTTCTTTGAGCCTCCAGCAATGACTAAAAATGAATATAAAGTCCCTTTTGTAGAAAACTGAAACGTGACAAAGGGCCCCAACTAGACACTGCTGTTTTGTAACAGGTCACAAGCCTTAAACATTGGGTCCAGATAGTTTAAATCTTATACAATGCATTTGATTTTATAAATATAAACTTACACCTTTTTTATGTAAAATCTTAATCTGAAAAGTAACTACAGCTGTCAAATAAAAGTAGTGGAGTAAAAAGTACAAGACAAGTATAAAGCAGCATTAAATGGAAACCCTCAACTACAGTACTTATGTAAATGTACGCAGTTACTTTTAAACACTGTATACCAGTGAAACTGTTTGGGTATTTACCAGATAGTGTGGCCTTTAGAAAAGAAGACTAACTTCCTGGTCTGAATACACAAAGTAGAAACACCAGAGAGGTACAAGGCGAGGTCACAGGCCAGGAAGAGTCTTTGCTGTTGCGATAGATTTGGATGGTGCTTTTAATTTGCCTCTAAGGTCCTCACTTCTTTTACTCCTCCAGTTGTGTGATGGGGTTCAGTAGAGAGCCACAGCAGCAGTTAGTTGTCATTGACGACCTTTATGTGTTTTTCCCTGGGCTCCTTTCACATGCCTTTTAACGTATTTGTGGAAGAAGGTGTTTGTGTCTGTGTGTGTGTGTGTGTGCACGCCTAGTATGTGTGTCGGGTTGGTGTGTGATTTTTCTGATGTTTCCATGCACACATGTGAGAGCAAAAGAAGGAAAAAGCCAGGGAGCCATTTAAAAATTCAGATCAGCGTTAGGTGAGTTAACATCATTCTCAATGTGTCTCAAACTGTATCGATCAGTTTAAAGAATGCTGCAACCAAAGTGCAACCACAGTCAAGCCTTTGGTTTTAAAAGGAGTTCCTGGAAACTCTCCGGACGTTTAAAACCCAAATATTGCAATCCACAGTAAATATAAATAATATAACACCAAAGATTAGTGGGAGACATCAAGGTCTGTTATTATCTAACCAAAGATACTGTTGGAGGTACCACCGTGAACAACATGTAATATGTAAGATGACTTTAATAAACCAGGTCAAATGACTTTCTGTTTGTTGTTTGCAAAGCATCCAATCACATCTTGTGGCTCCTCAGCTAATAAGTAAGTAACTAAGCTGCTTGGTGGTCATGGAGATTGTTTAGCTTGTTATCACATGTCATAATTAGGAAGTTTCTGTCATGGATTTAACAGCATATTTGTTGTTATCAAATGTAAGCTATAGTGGTATTGCAGTTGTTCCTTATATTTCATAAGACAACCTGTTCAGACATAAGAAGACATGACTTGAAGGCAGTAGTAATGTGGATATATCCCAATCCTTCCCAAATCCTGCCTTTAATTGAGTGTAAAAATCAACATCAAGTTCTTGTCGGCCAATCAAAAATGTCACAACCTACAAATGTGTAAGTTCAAATGTGATCTGTTTTGGGTTCATAATAATTTGCAGAAGGAAAAAAACCAACATGACGCGTCTCAGGTGCCTCCAGAAGAGCTTCACTGCTTCTTTGCAAAGAGTCTTCAAGTAGTTGAACTCTACTGGATGCCACATATTAAAATGTATGTTATAGAGAAGCGTTGCTGCATTCTCAGCCAACAAAAAGTATGGATCTCAAATCTGAGTTTAGTTCATTTTTACTTTTCTCACAAATGCTGAAAGTTGGAGACAAATGTTTAAAAACGTGGCATCAAAATGTGGCATGGAGTGCACAATGACTCTTAGGCTCGATACACAAAGTTTAGGGCTTTATAATAATAATAATAATAATAATAATAACTTGATTTATTCAGCACCTTTCAAAACAAAGTTACAAAATGCTTTACAGTAAAAGCAAATAATAAAAGAAGATCAAATCCAAAACATAAGATGAAATTCATTAAATAACTATAACAAATACCATCAGTTAAGAAAAAGTCATGAGATATAAGTGAGTTTTAAGAGGATACTAAGTTTGTTTTTGTTTTCAGTGTTATTGATTAATAATCATTTTGGGTGAATTGGTTGATAATCATGTTGCTTCAAAGAGGGCGCCTCTCCGGTTCATGACGCTCCGGGCAATCATGTGATCCGACTCTGCTTCATTCCAGATGCGTCAAGCGGCAGCAAGGACGGAACCGGAAGTACTTCAAACTTAACTTCAAACTATAAGCATACCGTGTCTTTCGCCTTGATGAGAGAAGACAGGTGAGATTTTGATGGTTTGTCTGGGCCTACTCATTTATTATTAATTCATTTGTTTTGCCTTGAAGTATAAATATGCACCGTGATGTTGATTGATGTATGTTACATTATAAGCGTTTTGTGTGACAGGGACATTATAAATATAAAGTTAGCAAAAGAAAATGCATCAGTGATTGTATTTATCTTTAACTGCAGCTACATGTCAAATGTAGTCTTAATTTATAGTGTGCTACTTAGTACTTAGAGTAGGCTACATTAAGATTATATGGATCATTTAGGCCAATTTATTTTCTATTTATGGTTATTGTATTGTAATGTTAGGTTGCTGTAAGGTTTGTTATTGGTCTCAAATGGTAATTCATTCACAGCATAGGCAACAAGAAATATTTCAAGTAAAATTGTATATATGGGAATTCTTAAAAGGTACACAATTTATTCATACATTACTTTGTACTTTAAAACAAATAAAGGTCTTGTCCTGGGGAATCCACTACATTTATTTGACATACTAGTTATCATTTAAAAATCATAAAACTGTGTATAGTCATGTTTTGGATGTTTATTTGTTGTTATCACTTTCACCAAATACATGTTTCCAATCTAAACAACTTACCGGTGTGGTTTTAAATAACAGTTTGAGGCCCAAAGAGGTCAAAGTATTCATTATTTAACAAAAAAGAAAAGATTAGAGAAAAGTAGGAAAAGAAAGAAAACAAAGTTGCATTGTTGCACTCTGTCTTTCCTACTTTCCTCTCTCATTAATCATCTCACGACCCCTCCAGATTTATCTTGTGAACCTTTGGACCCCAAGATAGGGAACCACTGGACTAAACTACCAAACTGTAAATAATTCAAAGTATCCCCTTCAAGCTGCAACAGTAAAATACAGCGTACACATGACATAGTATTAAAGTTACAGGAGCCATTTTTCTGTAGAACCACTACAATTACATAAGTTACATAAGAAAAATACCCTACTGTGTTGCTTTTCAAGAGGTTTCTTCGATTTTTTCCCATCAAAGGATTTCTTTTTTTTGGGGGGGGGGGGGGGTTTGCCTTATCTGAATTGAGGGTCTGAGAAAAGAGGGTGTTGTATG
>JAVQJD010020739.1:0-21480 GCA_036023655.1 Nannoperca australis
GATTTATATATACATTCTCTCTCTCTCTCTCTCTCTCTCTCTCTCTCTCTCTCTCTCTCTCTCTCTCTCTCTCTCTCTCTCCTCCCTTCCCCCTCGCGCCTTGTCTGATGCTAATATAACAGCTCTGTTGGGCCCATAAGCTCTCTGTCACTATATGAGCCTTCCAAAGGAAACTCCATCTGCCTTATGGCCCTTTTTTTGGACCCTCATTCCCACACTCACCCCTGATCATCTGCACTGCACGCAGATGTGTCTCTTCCGTTTATACGCAAGTCCTAACCAGTGGTACTACTCACAGCAGTCAGCCTCAACTTTCTTTTCCTAGTGGGAAAGACACAGAGGATATATGCAAGTGTGTGGATATGTATTTACACAATTACACCGGTGACGCACTTGGCACAGACGTACCCAGTGTGAGAGTGATAGGGGTTTCCACTTTATTTTCTAGACACCAGACAGAACCAATTCATCTTGTGGTCATTTGGTTTATCTTTCCTGCTGCTTTTGGAGGCCATTCTTTCCCACAAGCTGAGATTTGATCTATCACATGCACGTGTTTCTCAAGGAGTTTTGAAAAATCACAGAAAAACAGAGGCTTGTCTGAGATTACGTTTTTCATATTGTTAACATCTAGAGAGCTTTTTAGCTATGCCAGAAAATCTGTTCATTGCTAAGGTAATTCTAAAAGAAGTACAGTTCAAAGACATCTAGAAATCAACACATAGAAAATCAGTTAGGAGAGAGGAAACTAGACAAAATTTGTGAGGGAATATTATTGATCCCTGTTTATTTCTGCTTTGGTTGATGTTGACAGAAATGGCATTGTGTAGAGGAGATCAGTGGGAAGTGGAGGATACAGAAGTGTAAAGGTGGTTTGAAAGAAGGCTCCAGGAAGAGGGCCCGCAGCCTGAAGCCCCGCAGCAGTTATGACAACAGAGAGAGGGGCTGCGACTGCGGCGACGCTGTCATCAAACCCTCCAGAACAGACCGCCGATCCCACCGACAGTTCTCTTCCTCGTCAGGGCATCGTGAGTATACGAGAACCCGTTATTCACTTCATCTAGTATTGTATAAGAATATATATATAATTTAAAGTGATGGAGGATTGGATACACACATATGTGTAGGATTATTGCTGTCAGAGGATCTGGAATGGGGCAGACTGCCTCATTTAACATCCAGCTTTTAAGATTTACTTAAAAGATTGTATTGATGTCTGTCTTTCAATACCATTTGGATAAAAAGAAGCCTGCAAAGGCTCAAGGCTTGATTTCCTGTAATGGATTATTTATGCTCTAAAGGGATACAGATGCCCGGAAAAAGCAAACATCCTGCAACAAGTCCTGCAATTTGTTCTGTGGATGTTGCCTTTTCTGTGTGCGCTGTTGGGATGGTGGTTTTGAATGGTTTTTGAGTGGTTTGATGCCCTCTAGTGTTATTTAAATAAGATGCAACTGAAATATGAAAAGATTTGGGGGGGGGGGGAATGAAATGAGGAGTTATTGTCAATCAAACAAGATAATTAAGTAAATTAGGAACAGGAAAACATTGCTTGACTAAAGTTTTCTTTCTTTCTTATAGGTTATCGGCCACGTTTTGTCCACACCCGGCCGACCAGGTCTCTCTCTGTGGAGTTTGAAGGACAGATATATGACATTGACCTTCAAGCAGACGATCAGTCAGCTGTCCGCCGCCGTGTCATCTCAAAGCGTCACCACAACCCAGAGGACCCAGAGTTTGATTTGGCGTCGGATGACGGTTCGGAGGAAATGCTGGCGGATGATACCAATGCTGTGGGATACCCGAACTCTGTGAAAGTTACCCACAAGTAAGAAGACTTCTCTACTCACATGCATATATTCTGTATGTCTGTCAAGAGAGCAGTGCATGACAGGTTGTTTATTGTTTTTGTTCTTTTATTTCAGGTGTTTTATCTTGATGAATGACAGTATCCATTGTGAAAGAGAAATCTACCAGTCCTCCAGAGCCTGGAAAGACCATAAGAGCTATGTGGACCAGGAGGTAAGTGTACGAAGCTTAGAAGGTCAGACCACAAGTCTGGCACTCATGCATGCAACTTCTCCAGGTTACTCATAATAGATAACTGATTTGTATTCGTTGCATATTTAATTCCAGATTGAAGCACTTCAAGACAAAATCAAAAACCTCCGGGAAGTCAGAGGCCATCTAAAGAGGACACGGCCAGACGAGTGCGACTGTGGAAAGAAGAGGTTAGTCATTTCAAATTCACCTCAAAAATACCTTTCTCTCTTTCATGTCATTTCCACGCAGAATGCAAGTTACCTATAACTTGTTTAAGGCCCTGATGCAAAACACTATTTGAGTCCACGCCTCAAGTTTTCTGTGTGGTCCTTAGTCTCTTTCTCTGTTTATAAAACCAGCTATTATAGCAAAGGAGACAGAAACAAGGGAGAAAGATTGAAGAGCAGGAATGATCAACTCCATCCGTTTAAGTGAGTTTCTCCTCCCCTTTAATTATGGGTTTGCCCCATTTAATGTCACCCCATTTCTTATTAGTTGATACTGACCATTAATACTGACATGACAAGTGTGAAAATATTGTTTCTTACAATGCTGTTTGAAGCTACATTTCTGTTCTTGCTACTGAATTTCTGCATGGTCACTGCATGCCAGGTTATAAAAATGAAGCTCACCTTCATTTAGATGCCTTTGTAGATCCCAGATGACCAGTCCAGCATGTGTGTGTTTTGTGTGTGTACTGTGATGTGTTGATGATGTTTGTGGCTATAAAAGACGGATGAGTTTCTAAAGGAACCATGTTATCTAGACATTTTCATTCAGTGTTTGGTCCCTGAATGAAGTTAAAATGACAAAGCAGATGGACCAGGCAGCCAGGGACCGCGTGTGCGTCTGCGCGTGCGCACGTGTGCGTGTGTGTGTGTGTCTGGAAGTGATTGAGTTGCATGGAAAGATGGAATGACTCAACAGATGGGAAGTCAGTCAATACCTCAAACACAGTGATCAACTTGCACCAGGAAACATTGGGAACAGATTATGCCAATACAAAGCAGCTGTGTGTTTTTGCGGTGCCTGTTCTGTGTTCAGGAAGGGAGGGAAGAGGTGACAGTGGCTAGAATGTCATCCCAAAGAAAATTGGACGTAGTGAGATCTTAAACATGAAAGTAAACAGACTGTCACATCCTGGCATCGGCGATGCCTTCTGGTAGTCCCCTCCGGATCTTCCACCACTAGTGTTACTGGCACTAGAGGGGGGCAGGGGCCTGATGTCATCTCTGCATCACGCCGTTTTCTAATTCTCTCGCGTTTCTGACCGACAGGGAAGCTGCGCAGGAGATAGATGGGATGACCCAGTTGTACAACGAGATCCGGAGAAAGAAAAAGGAAAGGAAGGAGAAGAAGCGGCAGAGGAAGGGGGATGACTGCAGCCTGCCAGGCCTCACTTGCTTCACACACAACAATGACCACTGGCAGACCGCTCCCCTCTGGTCATGTATGTATACCGACATTGTTGATGCTTTTTGAACGTCTACGCGAGCGCCATTTCATCGTTCATTCATCTCAAACGTTACCTTGACTACGTTGAATCTCTATTACTGCCTAGTGGGTGGATTCTGTGCGTGCACCAGCTCCAACAACAACACCTACTGGTGCCTGCGAACCATCAACGAGACCCACAACACGCTGTTCTGCGAGTTCTCCACTGGCTTCCTGGAGTACTTTGACCTCAATAGTGACCCATACCAGGTGGGTGAACGTCAGTTGACAGTCATTCAGCTGTGCTTCCTGTCTGTATCTGTCAAACTGAAAGAAGACATGTAGAAGATTTTTTTGTGTGGAAACAACATTGTGCAATTTCTTCATGCCCTTTCTTGGAGACGGGTAAAGATGAAAACATAACATTGTGACACAAATACAAAATTATTGGTGTGATTTGTTAAATTTCCGTGATTGTTTTACCTGTGCAGCTGACCAACGCTGTGTATGCAGTGGATCGGGAGGTACTGAACGCTCTCCATGCCCAGCTGATGGAGATGAGGAGTTGTCAAGGTTTCAAGCAGTGTAACCCTCGGCCAAAAGGCTTGGATGCAGGTAAAAATGCTCACTTTCACCCTGTTTATTGTTCCTACATACCTGTCCTAAAATGGGTGGGCAAATGGACTGTTACACTGGGTTTAGTGGTAGTTATGCCAAAAACAACTGAAACAGATCTGACACGCAGAAGAATGATTGAACTGAATAGATGATTACATTAGAATTAGTCTTAGTTAAAAGAACCCTTAATGCTGAAATAGCAATATGAGTGAGTGTACGGTAATAGTGACACTTCTTATATTTCAGTCTGGTCTTCTGCTGTGTTTCAGATCTGTTTCAGTCTCAGTGGTGTGTGTGTGTGTGTGTGTGCATATATCTGCATGCTGCATGTGTTTGGGGTGATCCACTCAGTGGCGTAGGCTGAAATTTCAGGTGGAGGTCCAGGAATCATCACACACCGTCACGTGTGTCCCTGTTAATGTGTGTTCGATGTTTTCTTCATGACACACACACACCTCTCTCTTAGCCCGATCCTTCCGCTCAGCCAAAGTATTTTTCCTGTATACATATACTGAGTTCTAGCAGTTTGAATTATAGTATTTTAAAGTAAAAATAAGGCCATGTTAACAGTTGTGTGTCCTGGCCGTCATCCTTTTTGTGACTCACCGAGTGTTGGAGATATTATTTGGAAGATGCTGTCATCACGGAAAATGAGCCTGTCATTTTATTTGAGGCTGTCATGCATCACTGCTATAATCAGCTATGATATGGTTTTTTTTTTTTTTTTTTTACTACCACCACATGGTCCAAGCATCCTTACAGAGCAGACGTCCCAGCGACGAAGGTGGCTAATAAGTAATGTCGTGATGACCAAAGCCTGCAGCGTCTGTGTGTGGCATGAGCTGGCTGCGCTGTTTATGCCCTGAGGATAAAAACCTAATGTCTGTAATTACCAGCTGGAGAGTGGAGCACTGGAGCGGCCAACCTGCTCTGAGACAACTGATTGGGTTTCAGTGCTGGCATGCTGGACTTGTCAAACACATGCCAACACATGTCACATAGCAGCCTAAAATCTCTTGCTCGCACTGGCTGCCCTTGCATCGAGCATGATGCCAGCGCCGTGAACCAATGAAATTGCTGTTGTGGTTACATCAAGTGATGTTTTTGTTGGAGGAGCAGATTATGAAAATTCAACTGGTCTGGTGGAATGGATGTAGCAGTTACTTATATTAACTTCTATTTACGGAGTGTGACTTAACCGTCATTATCACCGGACTGGATAACCTTGCGTGTTTTGCTTTAAAGGGGAAACCCCGTTGAACTCCACACCTCCCAAGCCACTCTGTTCTGATCAAACTTCAGTCTCTCCATCCAGCCCAATTATATGGCCTTTCAAACGTTTCCTTCCTTGTTTTCCTCCATTCAAATCCAAGCATCTTTTCTCCTCCTTCCCCATCCTTCTGATTGTCCAATAATTGCATTTCTCCATAGGGAGTAGCAGCTGTGCATGAAGACATCTTCAGTGTGAATGACCTATTTATTTCCCTTCCATATCTCCTTGAATCAAAGCATTAACAATCGGTTGCTTTTATTTTTCTGATCAGGAGGTAAAGATGGAGGAAGCTATGAGCCACACAGGTATCCACCAATTTTTGTTTCTCTTCAGTGGCTTTTTCTTTAACACCTGCATGGGCCCAAATTTGCCTCATTCCCACTAATACATCCATCCATGGAGTGCTGGCGCTTAAGCTGTGGCTGCATGCTGGGGACAAGCTAACAAATCATAATAGTTAATGGTTTATTTTCTCATTAAAGCAGCTTCATTTGTTGTAACCTCTGTGCACACAATCTGTCTCCACTTTTATCTGCTGTGTAATGTCAGTCTGCAGCTATTTGAACCTGCAATCATTAGCAGATTTCCCCACCTTTTGCTCTACAGTGCAACATCGACAGCAGTGTCCCGCGTTCAAGTATAGATTCAAAGTCGATCCTTTGTAGCTATTCTTACAATAGCATGGCTAAATAAGAATTAAGAAGTCATATAGGGAGGTGCTGGCTATGTGCTTCTACTTGAGATCCACCCATGCATCAAGAGCATGTGAATGACAATGCATGATACTGTGTCATCCCCGCCTTCATTTTGGGAAGTAAGCTTATTTGCGTTCTTGCCGAGAGTCAGATGAGAAGATTTGATACCTCTCAGGTCTTTACGCTAAATATGAAGCTTCAGCCAACAGCTAGTTAGCTTAGCCTGGCTCTGTCCAAAGGTCCAAGAAATCTGCTTAGCAGAACTTTGAAAGCTAATAAAGGCAATTAGCATGTTATATATTTTCTCTTTTTTTGTCCGGACAAAAACTCTAGTGTAAAAAAAACAAAACAACAATTTGCAATTGTACAGGGGAGTCGGGCTAGCTGTTTCCCCCTGCCTCCAATCTTTATGCTAAGCTAAGCTAACTGTCTCCTAGCTGTAGCTTCATACATGTACTTAACGGACAGATATGAGAGTGGTATCAATCTTCTCATCCCACTCTCGGAAAGAAAGCTAATAGGCTAATTTCCCCCCAAAATGTGGGGGGAAATTAGCTCCTATTCCTTTAATATCACCTATCCATGCCATGTCAGCCCATATCCATATCCCATATCACATTAGTTGTTCCAGTGTAACGTTCCTCTCACATTTGCTCATGGCCATTAGCTTGTGGTAGAGTGGACACTTGAGTGGCTGTGACCTCTCTGTCCTCCCACTGACCTCTGCCCTTTTGACCTCTGTTTCTGGCACCTGCTTACCAGGCAACAGCAGCATCGAAAGTGGTCAAAGAGGAGACCAAGCCTCTCCGTCCTGTGAGTCTCTAAGCCTATGTCCAACCATCTCCATTCTCTAGCTGCAAGTAGTTACAAGCAAGTTGATCTCAATCGGAAAGCCAACCCAAACTGAGCCAAACTCTGTTTTATCCTTTTGCTGCAATTTTCCTTTATTTGCCTTTATTTGTCTCTTTTTCTGATAGCATCATTCAGCAGCAAGCTCATTTTTCTTTTTTTCCCCACTGAGCATCTTCTTGTTTCATTGATCACCTTTTTGTTTCCCCTGCTGTTAAGTTCTTTTTATTCCAGGTGGCCTGACTTTGCATTTCAGCCCAGTCCAGGCCTTTCATTAACTATGCCATTACATTTTTCTTGTGCAGCTCATTATGTTAGTCTGTCATGATGGATCATTAAATATTTTTTTTATTTTCAGTCTGTCTTTCTAATGTGAATTTCTAAGGCAGCATGTGTTTGCACTACTCATGGCTTGAGCTTAGTGTGTGTGTGTGTGCGTGTGCGTGTGCGTGTGCGTGTGCGTGTGCGTGTGCGTGTGCGTGTGCGTGCGCGTGCGTGTGCGTGTGTGTGTTTGCATGGGGACTCAAACCCCTTGGAGCTGGCTGCTTTAGTGAGAGCCGGAGGCTGGGTATGACTGCATGGTGCCTGAGCTCCCTGTCCTTCCTACTCCAGATCCTTACAGTCTTCTGTTTCTTTTTTTTTTTGGCAGCACACAGCCAATATGGGACGGACGACAGGGTTAAGCTACCCAACTTGACAGACGAGGAGGTGAACTGGCAGGGACTAGAGGATCTGTATAGCATAAACGAAAGCCTTTACGAATGTAGGCCTGACTACAGCCCCAGCCCAGACAACTGGGTCAACTTCCAGAAGGATGTAGATAATATATTTGCACTGCGACACATTTTAAACAAATTCAACCAAACCTATGAGCTTGATAACTCCACCCTGCCAGAGCTGGGCTCCGGGGCCGGGGGTGGAGGCCTTGAAGAGAGCAGCGGAGAAGAGTTGGCCTTAGCCAGCGATGTCTGGCCGGGCTTTGCCACAGAGGTTCTTCTCACCACCCCCGCCCCCAGCAAAACACCATCAGCACCACCTACACCCAGGCCCACACTGGAAAGGAAACTGGAATCTGTTGTCAACGACCTTCCCGAGAGGCTTAGAAACAGACCAGGGGTGTCTGTAATGTCAGCGTCACCGCTGATGGTATCATCATTAGGTCCGAGGAGAGACATGTGGGTGCAGCAGCTGGAGGAGATGGAAGGAGAGACGTTCAGTGGGAACGGACTGACGGAGCTGGAGACTCGACACGACACCCTGCTGCGCACTCACAACAGCCTGCAGGCCCAGCTGGAGCCCGGCCTGGGCCACGGGGGGGAAACCGGCCCCCGTGGTCTCGGCCTGGGCCTGGACCTCAAAGAAGAGGAGGACATTTTCAAAGCCCAAGGCTACCTCCCTTTCTCTCCACAGACACTGAGGCCCAAGGTGCAGGCCAGCACCACCAGGAGCCCCCCCACCACACAGACTAGCACCCCACACAGTGTCAGGTTGGTACTACAGGCGCTGCCTCAGTCTGCGCTGCCCCTCACCTTGGACTATGAGGGCAGCGGCTCTCTGCCTCAACCCTCCAATCAGACCCTCTGAGGCAGACGCATGCGCTGGCCAGCAAGCCAGCGAGCTGCTGGTCACCATAGAGACTCAGTGATTGGGAGATTAGCTTGCTAAGTGAAATGGCAAGTGATGCCACCTCTGTCAGTCAGAGTTGTATAGTGAGTATTAAAGTTATTGTTTATTTTTTTACAGGTGCCTACATTTATTAGAAAACAGTGTTATGTTTTTTTTCTTCTTCAAATATATATTTAGAAAAGAAAAAGCCTTAATGCAGCTAAACTTGTGAGTGTTGGGATTAAAACTGATTAATTCCATATGGATAACACCATTTATGTTTTTAATATGTTTTTTTGAAAAACAAGTGAGAGTGGTGAAACCATTTCAAACATCTGGATGAGTAGTTAGCATCAGTCAGCTTTAGGTACGCTCCGGTCTTTAAAGAACCTGTTAGTCATAAACCTGCCTGGTCAGAGAACACTTCCCCAGAACAGTACCCACTCTATCAATAAAGGCTAAATCTGACCCCAGATGCACTTTTGAATTTTGACCTTCGCCCCCCACTGTTTGTGGCTATGAAATTTGTGTCCATTGTAGAATCATATTTTATGAAAATACTACTTTTAAAGTAGTTTAAAAGTCCCCTTTTTGTCCCTTCTGAAAAAGATACAGAATGAAGAAATTAGTTTCACAAATCTTTTTGCAATTTGATACATGAGAATATATAGCTTGTTTTTTGTTTTTTTTTACCCCCTTGCCATATGGCATCAGTAGTATCTGACAATTTAGACAATCATGGGACAGTTTAGTTGCACCACTGCACCGTTCTGACATTGCACATTTGTCACTATTCACGACATTACATTTTTACCTTAAGTAAAAATATCCTCATTAATCACCGGGGGTTAAAATGTTCATTGTGTAATTGTTTTGGAAAGGTCACTGATTAACCATGTGTATGATGTAGTGCTTTGATGATCCAGTGTCACACGTAGCCAATTCATTTTGACTGTAACTGTGCGGTCCCTTTTTTAAAACTGGTTCCATGACTGCACACTGTTACAGCTTTGTCTAAACAGTATGGGGAGTAAAGTACTGTGCAAAGACAAGTATCCCAGGGTCACCCAGCGTACCGTGTTCAAGCTTTCAACCAGGAGTTCACCTCTGCTGTTGGTTGTAATGTGCAACCGAGATGTTAAACTGGTTCCGCAAAAACCCAATGCTGTCCTCCTCTTTCTTGACAGTGTGTATGTAAAAGTGTTAGAACGAGTCTGGTTTCAGGAAAGCCATGAAGCCGTTACGAAATAAATCCTTTTAAACCCTCCTGGTGATGTTTCGGCCTCAAGTGTTGTCCCAAAGCATGTTTCTGTAAACAATACTGTGCAATAATTCAACCAGCCATGTCAATTTTTCCGTTTTTAATGACAAATATCAAGTATTCAAGGCATTTGTGAACCAAGTGTTCACAAACATCAGACTTCTGCTCCTGAGGAACAAAAGCAATAAGAGCTTGACCTTTCCAAATACAGCTTCTGTTCTGTCCAGGAAATTTACTTTCAGTTCAAACACTGATGAAAGGAAAATGTATTGAAGCAAATCTACAGTCGACCTGAAGTCACCTGTGTCCGTAGTAGTCCAGACATTTGAAGAGCAGGACACTGAATTCCAAGTAGTAGGCGTACAGTACAGTAAAGGCAGACATCCCTGCATTTACCCTCCAACGATCGGTGTGGCATTACTGGATGATTATCTACCCTTCCCTGCAAAGAGTGCACCGTTTGGTTCACTTCATCTTATTTTTTGGCGGGGGGGTGGTTGTGTAGAAAATCTAATTTGACCTGTAACTATTGTCAGAAAGGTCACAAATATGTATTCATTGAATCGCTGTAAAATAATAATTTATCATTGATTCAAATGCAAATATTCCGGAAACCAGGCAATATTAAATCTAAGTTCTGCCTAGCAATAGAGTCAATAAATAAAAGCTACAGAGTTTGCAAAGTTCAGTAAGTACAAGACAAGAAATTGAATCTAAACATTTCGATTTGTTTTATTACTTTTTATTTAACTTTTTAAGAGGACTCGGCCAGGATTGCTTTGGCTCGATAGTCAAGACCTGATCAATAATTCTACATTGGTATTCCTCTTTTGAGACTGATAAATACGGAGCACTAGAGGAAGGGTAGAGAATCATTACAGATGGCAGAAAGGGCATTTTGGGTAGCATAACTTCAGCATTTAAATGAACTCAATGTTGTAGTCTTCTTGACAGGGAAAAAAAACAAAAACATTGCAATAAACAAACTCCCTCCCCACATGATAACCTTTCCCATATGAATTATACTGTTCAGGCACCAAGAGACAAATCCACCATTTGTTTTTTTTGTAGCTTTAAGTGTTTTTTTTTTCTTTTTAATTACAATGTCATGGGTTAGTTCATAAATATGTTTCTAACTATGTGTGAGCTCTGTAATACGCTTTGTTTGCTTTGTCAATATTTACAACAATGAATCACTTATGAATATGTCATTTGAGGTACTACGTCACGATAATACTAAAATTAGTCACTGCCATTACCACTTTAATCTTTACCTGGCAGAACACCATGAATCTTGGCCAAAAATGTTAACTTTTAACATGTATTCACTGCATCAGATTCTCCATTCCTTCACAAACCTTTAATAAAGTAGATTAGAATATAAAATACAATAACTTTATTAGACTTATCTTATTTATTTCCCCCTCAGAAAAAGATTCTTAAAAGTTTGACAATTCTATTAAAACATGGCATCGAATAACAGTTCAGGCTCGTTTGTGCCATATACTGAATGTTGTGTGGACTTCACCTAACTCGCAGACTTCAGTCACATGACCTGCAGCAGAAATATTAAAGACAGCAGGGCATCTCTCCGGCTGACTGGAGTTCAGTGCAGTGATTAAGTTTAACAATTAACCTTTTAACCAAGAATTTCGAGGTCTGACAAATGGCAACATTCACTGGCCTTCATCTCTTTGTCCACTAGAGGGCCCCAAACATCCAAGAACTGATTAATCAACATCAGAAGACTTGCTGATAAAAGGAGCTTCACTGTTTTACATGCTTGCTGCACTACTTTTTATTTTCTTTAAAGCCTAGACTACTAGATAACTACTATGTACATCTGATGACCATTAGAATGGAGAAGCCATTACAATACAAAGTCAAAATGATGCATCCTTTCATTTGGTGTTGATTGTTGCAATAGATTAAATAGAAATCATTTTACTTTGAAGGAGTTGTTAAAAAAAAAGTGGGTCAAATTTGTTGAGAAAACAGCAGTTTTGCCACATTTTCTTAAATCACCATTGCATTTCCCCTTCCAGTGTCAAGAACAAATCACATCTTTTGGACACAGTAGCTTCAGCACACGGTCAGAGATGAGACACTTTTCTTATTCCTTTCTCCTGTATGCCATTTGGCTTAATATTACACACTGTAGTAATAAAGTAGTGATTTGAAATACATAATTCTCACTCACTGACGAGACTAAACTTTTCAAAGAAGTCGTTAAATACTGTACCATTGGTGCTTGTCGGCTTTAAGCTGCATGGTTACCCTCGTCACTCGAGCTCGGTGACAACTGTTCCCAAACGCAAAAGCTGACGGCAACAAAGCAGAATATTGTCGCTCAACTGAGAGGACAGTGACATGCTTATCGGTAGCTAGCATCTACCCTGGTAGCTAGCTGTGTGTAATGGACTGGCCGGAACAGCCTGAGAGGCACTGTTATGAAAAAAGGAAGGAGAAAAAAAAAAAAGAGGTGAGGACTGAAGAAGAAAAAAAAAGTCTACTTTTGTCAATTCTGAAGATGCAGACAGCACAATAAGAGAACAGGTTAAATGGCTAAAATACAAGAGATTGCCGATATGTTGACAGCAGAGACGGTGAGCCAACAACAACATCGTATGTATGAATAGAGCAGGGAAGAAAGAGGTACAGATGTAGAATACAGAGCGAGCTGTGCACTGGATCTTGCATAGTACAGGTTTGTCAGTTGTGCTTCATCTGTCTGCACAGAGATTATAATGCCCTGCCTTTTAACAGTAGCACCATGTGACATCTTTTACATCGTCCAGACCTTGAAGTCGGACCTTCGGTGTGGATGCTGCAGCTGATGATATGCTCAGAATAAAAGAACATCTGTCAGTCTCCTGTTATCACAAACCACAATGAGCAGCCCTTTAAGTGAGGTGGGCGCCCCTGTGTCTCTGCCCGTCAGTCGTACAGCAGCTGTGGAGCCCCACCTGGTGTCTGATTGGTGGAGAGCAGCCACCGTGTGGTGGAGAAACACAAACAGGAAGGCACGTGCCACGTTGAACCCACCGGGGGGAGGCTGGGCGTGCTATCAGACATGGGCGGAGCCTCTGTGGTGATGTGGCAACAGGATGGGCGGGGTTATTGCTTTGAGGGCGTTGCCGGGGCAGCTGAGGCTGCTGTGGCCGCGGTTGAGCAGCAGGGCGACGGGCGGGTCGGGCCGAGGCGGGATAAACACGGGGCAGGAGCGGGTGCGCGCGTGGCTCTTGTGGCCTCCGGCGTGGCAGATGAGCTCGCTGACGGTGCCCAGCGGAGGCAGGTGCTGGCGCCAGCGCTCGGCCCGGTCCTCCTTGTGCTTGATCGAGTACCAGGTGAGAAAGATGAAGATGAAGCCGACGAACTTCAGGCTGGCGGCCAGGCCGAAGTAGACGAAGCGGAACGAGGTGACGTCGTACTCCCAGCAGGAGCCGTGCACGCCGCAGTCCTGCTGCCACAGCATGCAGGTGGTGTCGATCACAGCACCAAAGTAGATGGGTGTGGGGATGTAGGCTGAGAGAGTAGAGAGATGGTGTGATAAATAACTTCCAAACTTGAAAACAACACAGGTCATATTGACCCAGTGTCTTCTCCACAAGGTAGCACAAGGGTTAACTTTGTTTGTTGCTTATTTAGTCAAATATTTAATCCAATAAGAAAAAGTGAACATGCATAAAAAAAAAAAAAATTCTGTTGACATTTTACAAAGCTTTGTCTTTGGGACGTTTACACTGATGTCTGCCAGCGCATACACTATCATTTCCTGTCAGTACAACACAGAAAATTCATTTCATACTTGCTGCAAAAGCACTACGGCCGGCTGTGTATAGTACAGTAATGTGTCATGGAATTGGGATTCAGCACTTGAATGGAAACCGACTATTGCAGCACCATCATTCTACCACTTGGTGGCACCATTTCATGTAGATCAGAAGCAGGTCTGATGCCAATGGACAAAATATAAGAAAGACCTTTCAAAAGAATGACTCCAGCACCACCCTTAATTACGTCCTCAGAAGTGTAATGAAGTGATGTGACAGCTTTATGTTCTCACAGCTCTAACCAAGCAGGTCAGAGGCATGTTAGGGCAGCGCTTACTAACCCTGAGGGCTTTTCTACACTTATTTACACAAATGCTCAGAAGTCCACTGCAGTTCTGCATCCCTGCTTCTTTTTTAAATTGTCTGTTGGCAAGGACAAGAGAGAATTAGCGCCACAGAAAACCTCAACAATAATTAGGAGAGGTGTGACTGGCTGCTCAGGTGGCCAATCATTGACAAATACATTACAAATACATTCCTTTCACTAAATGACACCCTTTGGGCTTTCGGGAAAATCTTTTAACCTTTAACCTCTACTCTTTATGACCAAAGTAGATTCAATAGATCGTAGTGTTTTAACCCGATTCACAAAATCACAAAACATACAGATGGTTCCAGAATGTTTACTATTCGTCACAGTGCAAATGTGCAGGAACTTACCAAGAGTTCGGAGCAAAACAAATTGCATCCCGAGAGCAAAAGGCCTCTCCTGTTCATCAACAGACCTGAGAAATGACAAACAGCATGGAAATTATAACGATTCACCGCACAAATAAAAAAAAGAAAATCCATCTGCCATTCAGGTCAAACAGACAGAAAATCAGACCTCCATTAAGCAGAGTGGACTAACAACCAGCTGATCACCAGATGTAACAGTAATCCCTCTCACGATGATAACACGTCCCCTTACCGGAGTGTGACGATGATGGCAGAGGGCTGGGCACAGGCGGTGATGAGAGTGACAATGAAGAGGAAGATGAGGAAAGGGATGAGAGTGTTGCAGGTGCGGTCGCACTTCCCCAACACAGCGTAGCCGTTCTCGTTCAGGTAGGTTTTCACAATGACCAACTGGAGCTGGTTGACCTGACCGCCGGAGGACGGAGTGATGACCTGTCTGCTCTGCACGCAGCCGCAGTCAGTGTAGTTCCTGATCTGTAGACAGAAACAACTGGAGTAAATCCTGCTATCCACGCAGATCTGAAGCTAATTCAAAGATTACCGATGGTGTGGCTACATTGAAAAATGTTTAATTCACAGACAGACAGACAGGGTGGCACCGAGGATGTTGTGCAATCAGTGATCTGGACATTTCCTATCTGACATTGTGGTGGAGTCGGACACTTCCTGTACTTTCCGAGCAATTGGAGGAGAATGTGCAGAGAACAGGTCTTTGTGTATTCGTCATGATTAGTGTTGTCCTTCAGCAAAGTTCTCTGAAATCACTCTTTTTTATTCTGCTTGATGTATAAATGGCTACATAGCAATTATTTTTGAGGCAGGAAAGCACTGAAGCCATTAGTGTAGCGAGTACACGAGCGTCTGTCTGGCGTGCGCTCACCCCGGTGCTGTCGTTGCCCACAGTGCTGCATCCAGCCAGACAGGGGTTGAAATAGGTGATGCCGTCGGAGCCGCAGACCGGAGCGTACTCGTGGATCCGGCAGCCACAGTTCACGTTGCAACTGCCCGTCAGGTTCCTGTGGGTCATCGTCAGGGTCGGACTGCACAGAGACACAGAAAACATTAAGAACAGGAGGAGCTCAACAACGTTGAACTTGTGAGCCTGGATTCTCGGTGCGGGGGCTACGTTTTCCTTTTTTTTAATTTACACTATGCTATGTCAGCAAGGGTCAGAGATAGGGCACTTGGCTGTTTAACAATTTGAAGGAGAATTTCTTTATTTTCTACATGTATATGTATATGTATTTAGGTTAGGCTCAGTGCAACCTCTTTTATACGTGCAACCCCGCTGGGATAGCAGCACACCATTTAGCTGCACAAACAAATTAATGGTGCTATACGTTGCTTGTGAGGCCACATTTTCATAAAGCCCTATGCTTCCTGCCGCAAAGAGGATAATACTTCTTGTACCCACTCTCCTTCCCTGCATGGCATCATTCCAAAAGCTTTGTTTCAGCAGGAAAATACAGGAGACAAAAAAAATGTTGTTTTTAGCAACATTACTGTTGAACAGCGGTAACGCTGACTGTTTCATATGTAGCTAAAATGTAGTGTGGGAGCTGAAAGAGGCTGCCAATCTCCTCGACTATTTTTTGTGTAGTTTCTGTCTCATTGTGAATCTGCTGCACCGAATCCTTTTAATTAGCTTGAATCCAGCCCTCCATAAGCTTGCGCGATGTGTGATGATAGAAGGGCAGAGGCGAGGGGCTCGAGGAAGGGACACATCCAGTGACTCGCCAGGCAGTGTGGGAACAGTCGCACTAAGCCAAACAGGACTTAGGCTTCGTCTAAACCAGGAGCAGCGATGCGAGTCCTGGGTTTTCTCTGGAAAGCTGTACCCTGAGCCCTGCGGAACAGCTGGGGACAGCCCCGAACCCCCCCGACAGCCTCACACACACATGCAAAACCAACACTGACACATCATCTCTTCCTGAAAGTTTGCATTATTATATTATTATTTGTATCATACAATACTTGGTTGTAGCCGTAGTCAATAGTCCGAGCAGTCTGAGGTCTTATTTTATTATGTGGTGTGTATTGCACACTCAGTTTATTTTTTATTTATTTATTTTGAAAGTCAAAGATGACGACACAGCAGCTTGTAATTTAGCATAGAGCTCTATCTCATTACTAGAAACACTTCTGCAGATTTTCTGAAAGGTTTGAGGACCGTTGGCGTTTGTCCTGTCCGTTTTTGGTCAAATAGTCTCCAGCCCCTCAGTTGGGCAGAGCTGTGTCTAGACCGGCGTGTGAGTACAGGCAAGTGACACAAAGGGGCTTTGGCTAAACATTCCTCATGTGGGCACTACCACTGACTAGTGACCAGCGCAGTTCCTAATGAGGATCCCCGCCGGCTCACACCTCTTGTTGACTGCTCTATAAACAACGGCTCAAACAAAGACTACAGTTATTAATGGGTCAGCTATAAGGCTTTAAAGGACACACTGACTCTTTGGTAAATAATCACTTTGATTAACGTAGTCATGTGAAAAGTAAATTTCACAGGGGTTTGGCAGTTTCACCTTTGTGTGTTTAGTGAGATTCTGAGATGGTGCAGTTGGCTGGACCACACAACCTACAAATACCACCAGGTCCATTATCAAAGTGTTTAATCACGTTAGACGTCAATTTCTAATTGAAAAGTTAAAAAAATGTTGATTTTTGGAACATGACCGTACATGACACTTAGCAGCGTTCAGTATAATGAGACGGGATAATACAGTAGATGTCTAATACAAAGTCACCCGGTGCATGGTGCCTGCGTCTGTCTACATGAGTGTGTTCATAACTGCAACGTGTGCCAGCAGACGTCGGCCCGGCCCTCTGTCCGCGGGGCCTGACACATCGGATGACTGTTGTGGTGTCGAGCGGCTGCTTCAGAAATAGAGGTGGCAAAGTGATACAGCGGTGCCGCAAGAGCAGATGCCAGTGTTGTTAATTAATCATTCGCACTCCAACACGACGCCACAGTGCATGAGGATGAGGAGAACAGTGACAGCAGCCCCAGCCCACACCCTCCTCAAATATCTGCGTGTGTCAGATATAACTTCATATACAAACTAAGTTTTTGTTTATTTATTTATTTTTATGAATAAGCACTTTTAAAAACCAATCTATACCTGGCACTATTGGTACATTTGGTCCTTACCCGGTAGTGTAGGGTATGTTGATGCCTCCTAAATTGATGCTCTCGCAGCCCACTATGAAGAGTGTGGAGAAGCAGAGCAGCGACACCCCGCTGCAGATCATGGCCAGCTTGGCCGACTCTCTGGCACCGAGCTTCAGCTTCTTGATGATGTAGCCCCCCAGCACGATGCCCACGCCGGCACTGGGTACGATGATCAAACCTGTGAGACACAGATCAGCGGAGAGTTGACCGGGCGAGAAGCTGCAAACGGCACAGAAATAGAGCAGCTAATTTGAGTTGTGAAATTGTGTTAACACTGAATGAATTACTGTAAAGCGTGACTGACTAAGTGCAAGAAGCATCTGATGTGCAGTATTTCAATCCGGCACTCTATGAACAACATGTGAACTTGTCGTGTTCGACACGGTTGCTTGAAAAAGAAAGTCAATGTGACTTCCCCCGTTAAACCAGGAATAAATAACTTAAAAAAGAAAAAAAAAGGGAGCAGGATCAATGGCTTTGCTGTATCAATGTGACCAGGCTACACTTCGTACTACCAGTGGGTCATTTCAGGCTGCGGCACGTGCTCTCTGTCCACTAGAGCTAGTCTAACTGACAGCATGAAGATAGGCAAAGCTGGCTGCTGGCCGGATTGACCGGGTGCAAAGTGTTAAGGCCAGGGGAGGCTGCACATGGCAGCCCTCGAGCCCAGCCACAGGCAGCCACGGCCGGGTGATGGGGTCAGTCAGTGGGGGAGGAGGGTGATCAACAGACGAGTGATCCAAGTGCACAGACATTTCATCTGGCTTCCCCCTCTGTGTTTATGCATGTCTGTGTGTGACAGAGATAGAAAAAGTGTCTCTTTGAGCACGCTCTGCGAGAGCTCAGCGACAGACAGCTGTAACATAATTTTATCCTGTAAGTGCATGTTGGAGCTAAAACCGTGTGCTTTCTGCAGGATTAAACATGTACACAGCCAAACCAGATATCATATCACAGTGACATAAGGCACACACACAGAAACTCCTAATGTTAAATGCTACATAAAGGATATACACATTCTATCTGGTTTAACAGCTTTGTTGGCTTGAATGCGAGTGATTATTTCCGTACTTATTTGATAAATGTGTGCATGTCAGTGCTGGTCAGCTATAGAGATCCAACATCAAACAAGCTGTGACTCATGTGACAAAAACTTTTGCACTTCTGTTTACAACTGTCAACTGCAGGTTGTACAGCAGAGACAGGCGGGAGAATGCCTTGGACACCGAAGAAAGAATAGAAAAATACTAAAAATGGAAAGTGCATATTTGAAAAGGAACACTGGCTGAGATTTAGAGATCCACCGAGTAAAAAAAAGTCCGAAACATGCAGAGAGCAGCAGCATTGGGAGAAGGCGTGTGCGATATGTTAAAATGCTATTTCTTTAGCAACGTCTAATGAGCATGTAGCAGCAGCGGCTCTGTAACCGAGCATGATACAGACTCATGGAGGTGGTAATTTGCAAGACTTCCATTCATTTCATTTTGACATGTTTGGTTTCTAAATTGCTGTGTTGTTTTTATGGTTAACTTCCCACAGATCACTCGGCATTCAGTAAGACAAAAAGCTATGACGCCCTTTTCGTTATATACACCCTTCCTTGTACTCAGCCACTGCGGGTATTTGTTGCTAATTCTAGATACCCAATTCTTCTTCTATTTATTTCTAGCAAAGCACTGTTGGCGCTGCCGGAAACTAAATCACTTGCATCACTTCCTGTGCAACTCAGAACTTTTCCCAAAAAAGACTAACCCAACAAAAGCAGCACAAAGCTTTAATTAAGTGAACCAACACTATATTCAATCCACTGGCAATTAGGGCTGAGCTCTGTTAGCTGACTCCATTTTGGATCTGGAATTAAGTTGCTAGCATTACCAGATTTGTTAAACCTGCCTTGAGTGATGTAGACTATTATCATAAGTTAAAATGGCCAACTTGTTAGCATTATCGTTTACAGAGTAACATCAGCACTGATGTTGTGTTTCTGTCTACTTAACGATAATGAGAATATTCTTCCTTTTGGACTTGGTGCTGGGCAGGTAGTGCAAAGTGGGTTTCTAAGAGCTTTTACTGCTGAAAATAGCTGCCTGCTCTGTCAAAGAATTTGTCTGATGAGAATGGAGAGTTGGCAGTCAGAGTCGGTCATCTAGCTAAATAGCTAAATATTTGAAAATGTTTTCGTATTTTTATCTTGCAAAGTCAATGTTTCTGTTCTATGAATGTCAGTCTTTTTTTGTTCTTAAACCTCAAATTAAAATAAACCCACTTTTTGTGTGAAATCATCACAAATAATTCATTTACACACGCAAGAAACACCAGTGTGGTCTTTTGGTCATTGTTAAAAAAACAATCCTCGGGGAAACGTCACATCGGTCAGTCCATCTGGCTGCCTAAGGGATCACCGAGCTCCCACCGACAGGCGTGCCCTCTCCACCATCATCCCAACCCCGGAAGCTTGGCATCGTTTGGGTAGCCATGGCAACTGCACCACCCATTTGCCCATACCCCCTTGTATCCTGGCAACAGGCAGATGAGATGAGGCAATGGTACTGTGTATATGTATATGCCTGTCTAAGTATACTGGTGGCTAGCAAATGGTCACCACACACACCCCTGAGCTTTCAGTCACTCCTTGCTGACTGATATCAGACTACCTATTAGGCGTATTATCACAGCTGGCTCAGACACGACTGAAGGACTAAACCGGTTCTTTGTACAGCCTACATATGTGGCCTACAAATTGCACGCTGAGAATCGGGTAGAGTGTGTATGACCACGTTCTGATGAACGCGTCTCCCGCAGTCAGTAAGAGACTTGTGTGTGACGTCAGTGGATGCAACGGAAGATTATCACTGAATGAAAGTCAGCAAGAATGCGTGACTCATAGCGCTGCCCCTGCAACTGTGAGTCACTGCGTGCACGTGGAGAGGTGGGAATAAATACGATCTTAAACAGGTACAAACAGAAGGCGCACATTTGATGTGTCACCATCCTGTCCAGGATCAGCACACACAGAATAAACAAACAAGGCAACACATAATGTAGAATAAACCATTTTTTCACTGCAATGAAAAACGTATATTTGCTTCTTTGTAACAGATACAACTTAAAGGAATGATTATGGAATATTTTTTTAAATGTTGCAGACTAGGGTAATACATTTAGGGCTTCAACTAACGATTACTTTCATTATCGATTAATCTGCGGATTATTTCCACGATTAATCAATGAATCGTTTAGTCTATAAAATGTCCACAAAAAAAAGTCCAGAACCCAAACTTCAAAGAGCTTATTTTGTACAACCAATAGTCTAAAAACCCAACCCAGTTTGCACTTGTCTCCATTTCATATCATTGGAGATTGGATATCTTTGGGTTTTGGACAGTTGGTCAGAGAATACAGGTACTCTGAAGTTGTACCTATGCCTCTTTAAAAATGTTTTTATAAATAACAATTTTTTGATATTCTACAAACTAACATAATACCAAAAATAATAGAATAAAGATGAATCGCTAATGAAATGAGTTAATTACATCATTTTTTATTAACTTTTACAAGCTATATGGTGCCATCATGTTCTTCTGCGTTATTTTCAATGGAAAATATAAAGAACCCCTCATCAAAAGGCTCCCGCACATCCTCGAAGGCAGCCCAAAGGGGACAGTGACTGCAATGAGTCACAAGACAACTCAAAAATATGTCCGACTCTGTTGTGCACAGCTGTGATGAAGTGAACGAGTGAAGAGAAAAGAAAGAAAAGTCACAAAAAGAGGTGAATTAACAAAGACGCTGTATACACTTACCAGTGTATATGCTGGCGTTGGAGGCGGGGATACCAAACTGTGACTCAATAAACTTGGGGATGAAGGTGATGAAGGCGGTGACAATGGCGCACTCTGCCGTGTAGGACAGGCTGACGAACAGGAAGGTCATGTTGCTGAGGATCCTCAGTGCTGCCTTGGGGAGGTCTGGAGGGAGGGGGGGGGGGGGACCATAAAAGAAAAACCACATCAATAAGGTGG
>JAVQJD010020742.1:0-13220 GCA_036023655.1 Nannoperca australis
AAAAGTCACTAGCTTAGTGAACTAACCCTTGAATGTGAGGATAATAGAGCTGAACTGAGGTCAGAAATTGTGTAGAACTGGGCTGACACAGTGAAGTCAGGGTTTGTGGCCACAGCGGGTGAGTTCTGGGTGATCACCTCAATATGGGCATTCATTCTGAATACAAAGCTAGTGTACTGAGAGAGAACAGAAGGGAGGGAGCACGTGTTGGTGATACGGAGAGGGGTGTTTGGGTACGCAGCAGTAAGTCATTTTGAAGTTTTTACCATGGGGTGATCCTGTCTGTCTGCCTCTCCATATCTTTGCTGTCTAATTAGTGCCCACCTAGGCCCATGTCAATCACACACACACACACACACACACACACACACACACACACACACATACACACACACACACACTCTCTCTCTCTCTTTCTCTCACAGGCACACATCAAACAGAATATGCATGTGCTGGAAACAGGGGTGCAGACAGGAGAAGGAAGGTTTACTTAAAAGAGCAAAGGCTGCCTGTCTCTGCTTTGTTTCTCACCTTCACTGAAATACAAAAATAATTCTGTACGGGCAAGCTACAACAGATTTGGCACCTCGCGTACCCTAAAAAAACGATAATCTCCACATAAATGGAAAGAAAAAGTAGCTACTGTAGGATGATAGGCCTGCTGTTGGCGTGCTGCATCACCTGGTTGGAGAAATACCTCTAAATAACATCACAAAGGAGAGAATGAATGGAAGAGTATGTTCACAGTTCTTAGTTTGACCCTACTGTCTGAGATTTGTGTCAATGACTCTTTTTTTAATAAATGGGTATTGGCAGGTGAAGAGAATTTGTTGGGTTACCCTCATTTTCTGTGATGTTATTGTTCTGTGAAGTAAAACATAAAACTAAATATCCAGAGTGGACCGATATGATTTGATTAGATTTGGGAAACGTGCATTGACAGATACAGTGTCCTTACCCCAGTCATCATCTTTAAAAAATAATTCATGCATAGATCCCCACTGAGAAAACCCATTTATATACTTTCTCCTTTGTACACATTTATATATAACTATATATAATATCATTTCTCTATATCTATATTTTCAGCAGAAATTCTTTCCACAAAAAACAACAATTAAACAAATGCTTAAAAAAAAGAAACTGAAGATGAAAGAAAGAAAGAAAAAAAAAACACAATCAAGGGCCAGTTTGGCACTTTGTCATGAGAACACACAGCATTTGTTAATTGACAGTAAATAGAAATACTCTAGGATTTTCTTTAGTTTTTTTCTCCCTCTATGTGAATGCAAACATAATAGTACATACTTGGCACCAAGAATGCTGGTAGAATGAAAATATCAGATATCAATGTTTTTAATAGCTATATGATTACTGTATGTACTCTATGTCCCCTCCTACAGCTCAGTAGTTCATGAATCCTTAGGGCAAAGGAGCGCTGGGCAGAGGGAGAGAATCACATGTTGGATGGGAGAAACAAAGCAGGATAAGACACCAATGTAGAAAAGAGAACATTATAATCACATAGCACACATGGGAGAGAAAAAAGAGACGCCAAAGTAAAAGAAAAGGAAAACAGCAAGGGGCGAAACGCATTCGTCCCTTTGACAAATGTCAGGGGGCTTTAGTCTGGAAACAGCAGACTTTCTTTGAAAACAGTATCTTTGAAAGATCTAAATCACCCCCAAACTGGTCATCTGCTGTCGTGCAGTTCAGCTGCTTCTCCACACGCCACCAGTGGAGCTGCGAAGTTTGACAGCACATGATGGAGGAGGTGGAGTTGTTTTTGGAGAAACAAGAGAATAAGAGAACAGAACAAAGGCCCACATCCAGGGGCCTCAGTTCTAGATCAGAAGCAGAGCCAGTCTTCCTGGTCCTCAGGTGGCGCTGTGTCAGTCCCTACTATACCCTGGTGGTGGAGTGGGGGTGGGGCAGGGTATTGTTGTGGCCAGTGGAGGGAAAGGTGTTGAAGGCATGAAGAGGCTGCATGCTGGTGATGGTACTGGGGATCATGGTGATGGTGTTAGGTGTCATCAGCGGCACGTCGTCGGGGGCTCGGCGCAGCGCCAGTGTGTAGTCAGGTGGGCAGGCGGGCCGTAGGATGTCGTGGGGCCGGAGAGGCTCCATGTCGTGGTGAGCATCGTGCTCTGAGTGCTTCATCTGCAGGGACATGATCTCCTCCTCCTGGCTGTGAGCCAGGTCGTTGGCGGGGCCGCCACGCTGAGGAGACAGCCGGTGGCGTCGCATCTCGTGCCGCTTGTCACGCTTGTAGTAAAGGGCGGCAAAGGCCAGGATGTTGAGGAAGAGGAGCGATGCCCCCACAGCGACCGTCACACTTAGCTCAGTGGAGTAGTCCCGGGTGTCTCCAGGGAAGAGGTCCTGGTGTGGACGCTCCGAACCTTCAGGCTCTGGATCAGAGGGGAATGTTGGATAGGGGTGGCGAGTAGTGCGAGGGCCTGGTGTTTTGGGCCAGGGTCTGTGTGTTCCCGAGCCAGTCCCTGGCGGCGAGCGGGTAGTGGTGGGGAAGAGCTCCTCGTGTAGACTGTGGAGGTGGGGGACTAATTCCAGCCAGAAGGCCACCTTGTTGGCTCTGTAGTTGTCTCTAACACGAGGTTTCAAGCCAATGTGGAGGTACTGCTTGTCCTTTGAGTTGAACTTGGTCCAGATGACCTCTTCAAAGCGGTTGGGCTTTGTGTGAATGAACTTGGTGTCCTGAGGGACTGGCAGGTTGGGGTCCCTGGTGGAGGACAGAGGAGACATCGGTTGTAGGTTTCACATCAAGGTTTTAAGCAAGATTTCTTAATTCAATTTACATGTAAACATTGCATTGACCCTTTGTTTTAAGTTTTAATTGATTAACTTAAAGCAAAGCATTAATGGGGCATTAAACTTTTAACAATGCTACAAACATCTGGTTAGGGACATCAGCCCCTAACTATTAAAAGCGAAGTACAACCTTCAGAAAGACACTTCAGCTCTACTACTGAAGAGGCACTACACTAGCTAGTTAATCCTGTAGTCACACCACAGAGCAAATAGGAAACTATATCAATATGAAATAAAATCATCAGCAAGACCTACCCAGTCTTGGCGAAGTTGGTCCAGTAAGTCATGACCACGGCGCTCAACATCACGTCATTCTTCGAGAAGTTGCATGGGAACAGATCTGTGGCACCAATCATGGGCACGCCAAACACGTACGGGATCTCATCTCCATGGGCAGCGTCGGCCCATTCGGGTCGTGTCTCGGTTTGGCAGTGGTGGTAGAATGTGTAAAAGTAAACTGGGGACTGAAACTCGGCGTGGAGCTTGGCGGTGGCCACTGCCGGCGCCACCCACTGGTGGTCTGTAAATAGAGCTAAGAGGGTCTTCCTCCGCATGTCGCCATTGTCCCTGTCTGCCCAGTCTGTGTACATGAATTTAATGGTCTCCCGCAGGATGTCTTTGCCTGGAGGATAAGACGCAGGAGGGGAAAAGGAAAAAAGGACAAAAGGGAAAGGGGAAAAAAAGAGAACATTGTGATAAGTTAAGAGGAAATAGAACAACATACAGTAGGTGAGATTGAAACTGAAAGGACAGAATGAGCGTCATGAAGGGCAAAAGACAAATATTGTTTTTGGAAAGCAGAATGAGTGACAAGCACTTGAGAGAGAGCGTGACTGCATTATCCAAATGTGTCTGTCTTCTGACTGTGGCCTGCTGTGAGGGGTTTGCAGGCTGATATGTTAGGAACAACAGCAGTATGATTGGGAGGTGGCTGCCTGGGGGATGATGAGAGGCAGCATTAGTGCCCACAGAGCCTCAAAGGCCAAAGCGCAGACCCACCATGGTGAAAGATGATCTTGATGCTAGGAAATCTCTTTAGTATGCCTGTCTTGTTTGATACACTCTGCTGGGCTCACATTTGATCTCTTTTCCTCATTCTTTGCCCACAAAATGTTTTAAATACTCTAATTTCCACTGGGAGCTATAGTTTTGGACAAGTTGTTATTGATGTTTATCGATGTATTTTTTTGTAGAAAGCTTATAATGTCAAATATAAAAAAATAAAATACAAAACACCCCTCTTTCTATAGTGAATGTCACCTGTATGTGATACATATTATTTATCTCATTATTTCATATATATAGGCCAATTTATCGTATTATTCTAATTGCTTCAGCTGTTTACTCTTATAATTATGTTTCTTTTATTTTGATCTTTTAATTTCAGTCTTGTGTATGTGTACCCTAGGATAATCTAATGGGGCTTCTAATAAGCATAAATAACAATGACACACTTCAAAATGCTGTCATGTGAGAGGCCGTAGAGGACAATAACATCTTTAAAGGCTGAAAGGAGCATGATATTGGCATCCCTCACCCTCTGGGTAGCCATAGAGGTTGTCGACAAAGTTAGAGATGGTGTAGTCGAATGCTGCGGCTGAGATGCCGTCGTTGTCTTCGCTGTCATCCACAAACTTCAGCCCCTCTCCTTGGTTCACTCCTATTAGGATGTCATAGTTGAGGAACTCCCCCTGGTGGTGCAATAGGGGAAGAACATGTTGAGTGCCAGAGTTGAATTCAAAGAGCAGGGTTTTCATGTCACACATTTATATATAATATTTTGAATGTGATATCTTTGCAAAGAAATGTGAATCTGCAGGGTATCATTAGATTGTACAGCTTGTGTTGTAGGAGCACCACTCCAAGTTCAGTTAAAGACATGGACAAGAAATATAGTTTTCTGTTTTAATACTGACATATGTTATAATTAAATACATTAGATCATAAGATAGCAAATACCTCAAAGATAAGTTCTAGGAAAACAGTGCTGCACAGCATGTACGTTTGTAAAGTCTACAGTCTCAATTCATGCACAACAAGAGCTCAGTTAAAGGCTTTGGGATGTGGCTCATATCCCCTCTCAAATCATCCACAAACCTTTTAATACTCACCTCTAATTATTTCTTACAGATTACAAATTGTTTTGGGGATAGAATAGGAGAGACCGGTCGCCTAATTACAAAGTATAGCTACACTTGTTGTATTTCTTCCTGTCTCTAATACAGAATGTAATTGTATAAGTTGCTATGACAACTGGTGACCTGTATTTATTGGTTTTCTCTTTACTCACCTTCCCTCAGTCTCATTTTCTTCTCCTTATGGGAGAGAATTTCATAACTGACTTTTAAATTAAGCATACTGACTTCAGCTGAGTCACAAGAGCAGGTTAACAGACATGTTTTTGCCAGTTAGGAAAAACATGTCATGTTGATACAGGTCACGAGATGAAATATGAAACAAGAAAAAATAGGAAATGAGAAAATAATTATAATTTGAGCTTTAAAAAAAACAAACAGACAATTTCTTATCTTTCATTTGTTCTTGTGAAACGATGTATTTTGTTACCTCTTCACGCCTCTTAAAATGATTCCAATACAATAGAAAAGTACACAATGCTTTGTATGTATGGGGTCATAAGCAAAAAAGGTTGTGAACCTTTGGTGCACAACATACCAAAGCCAATAGTAGTGTGAGCTCAACATCACCATAGACCATAGCTCTGTGGAAAAGGTCACACTCACGCCTTCTGTAGCTGTTGTTCTCCTGCGTCTAATGTGTCATCACAGCTCAAGTCACTCTACCTGCACAATAAAAATCCAGTATAGACCATGTCTGCCTATCATCTTTGATTCTGACACCAGACCCTCACCTGCTGCATGAGGATCTCAGGATCGTCAGGCACCACGTCTCCGTCCACCACAGGGCCAAATGCAATGTGGTAACGCGCTGGCTGGATGTCCTGGTCCACCAACTCCCGGAAGTTCTTGCGCCTCAGGCAGTCAACCAGGTCAGCCGTCTCTGTGTAGGTGCAGCCCACCTTCCGCGCCAGGATCTTGGTGTACTTGAGGGGCTGGTAGTTGACAGACCAGCTGGAGATGGCTGTTCCACTTTGGGCTATGGCCCTGTGGAACAGACCTGAAAGGACAGATGAAAAAGATGGGTTATTTATATTACTCTGTGAGGGGATACACTTGGCCTTTTAACATCCTAAGAACACGGTAAAATGTTGGTGATTTCACTAAATGTCGTGCATTTCCCCGCAATTTTTTAAAAAAATTTTGCAGGCAGGATGGAACTCTGTGAAGTTGTCTGACTGAAGTTCAGTTTTGGGATAGGGCGGGATGCAGACAGACTACTTGATGTGTAAATCACTCTTTTTCCACTCTAAAATGTCCCTTTATTAGAAAAGCTACCAATTTTGACTTCTTTCATCTTATCGTTCCCACTGGAGCAAACATTTGGCAGACACAGGATGGTACTACAGACCCAAAGTATCTCAGATAGAGGATGGTATGGTGCTGTATCTAAAAATAAAATGAAATAAAAAAGAGCAGGATTGGGAATGAGCTCATCTAAGACGTCAAAGAGCCATTTTTCTGTTTCTTGTGCTGGCAGTTTGTTCTCTCAGACTCTCTAGCTGTGTTTCTCCCAGCCTCTCTCCCTGTCCTGTGCTGTGCTGTGCTGTTTGAACCACTCGAGTGGCTCATTAAGGGGCTGCCTGCCTCACTCGTTTCCTCTCGCGCTCCTTTTTTCCTTCCTCTTCCCTCTCCTGGGCTGAAGATTGGTCAGTTAATTATTAAGCAGAGCTGCAGAGCCCCCTTTCCCTTGGAAATCAATTATAGTAAGAAGTAGCTTGGAAACAGCTATACCTACACATCTGCACTGAGAGAAGCAGAAAGAAAGAGGTGTGAGGGCTGTATTATTTCAGTCATCTTCAAACTCAGTTTCTTTGTCACTCCCTAAGTGCCTCTTGCCTTCCTTGCTCAGTACGTTCTTGTATTTGACTACTTCTCTTTCCTGATATGCCATGTCAGAGCATTTTCTGTCCTCTTTCTCCTCCCTCAACAATCTTGTTACCTCTCCTCCTTTACCCTTAAACACTGTTAAAAGGATATGGCTAGTGTCTTCCCTTCTAAACCCCCCACCCTTCATCATATCACTATCACTTACATCCCACCCATCCATCCTGTCTGCCGCTTCCCTCCTGCCATCCATCCTGCACGTCTCTGCTGTCGGGTTTGATTTGTGACGCTGTGTTGTTGACATGATTGGTGTCCCTTAAGGGTGGGGATGACAGACTCCTTACCTGGCATCCCTGGCAGGGGAGAGGGGGGAGCAAGACAGACAGGCGGCGTCTAGAGGGCTGATGTTACACCATTAGATGCTGATGAAGACGAGGACGATGATGACGATGGGGTGATGACAAAGCGGAGGCATGAGAATGGACAGGTGGCAGTGTGAGGGGGTTGGTTGTCAGGAGACATGGGGTTAATACAGGCTTTCCCAACCGTTAGGGTCCCTCTGCTGCTAAAGCGAGGCTCCCCTGAAAAGTTAACGATTAAACTACAATGACTGTCAATAGTTCTGGTTGCCATACAGAAATATACAAACAAGCATTGGTGGCTTTTGGACAGAGAGTGTACAAAAAGTCTGGCCATCTGAAAAATAAAATAACTTCACTAATTAACAGTGTACCCTTTTAGAGAAAAGACTGCACTTACTTTTTGTTCGATGAGAAGATACATATCAAAATAATTTCTGTGTGGCAAGTATGGACCTAATTAGCTTAGCTTAGCATAAAGACTGGAAGAAATGGAAAACAGCTAGCCTGGCTCTCTGACAATGTGTTGTTTGCAGACGGTGTGTGTGTGGGGGGGTCATGTCTTGTATCTATTTCTTGGCAAACAACACCCAGGCACAGTGACTTCCCAGAGCGGAGCTGCAGTACAGGGCGGATGGATAAACTGTTGTTAATCAAAAGATTGTTACAGTATGTACCCCCCCGACCCCCCCCCCCCCAACCCAGGTATTAATTTGACTGCTTTAGAGAAAGCCAGGCTAGCTAGTTGACCCCTGACTGCCCACACTCAACGCACAGACACGAGAGTGGTATCAGTCCTCTTTTCCCCAAATATTAGTATGCTTTAAATAATGTTTTTTCTCCATAAAATGATTTTGTGTGGACTTAACAGGTGTTTTCAACGTTTATTCCTTCTAGAGATGCTAATCATTTCATTTTGATAGAGCTGGTTAGCAGTGCTCAATGGGTAGCAATGCCAATCCTCACCAAGAGAGGTCACTTTACAATTTACAGTTTTTCCATCTCTTTTATTTCTATGTACAGTTCATGTAAAAAAAACTAAAAAACAAACCTTTTGAGTCAACATGCTTTGTATTTGTACTTTATACAAGCCATAAGCACTTTGTGACCTCTGCCGTCATGCTTTAAACATATAAAAGGGGTTCTAACTGCCATTAAGGGGAGAAAAGGTTGGGTGTGCCTGGGTTAATATGAAGGGTTAACAGACATCAGTGGTAATTATAGAGGTTGTGTTAAATGGACACACTCAAGCTTTGATGACACACATTTGTTCTCAAAGGCACATCTACGCAGGCACTATAGAATGAGTCACAGGTAGAGACGTGCCAGACATCTGCTTGGTGCTTCAGACACACACACACACACACACACACACACGGCGTTGATCGAAACAGATGTGTGGTTTGTGAACACGCTCTCTAATCTCTGTCTCTCCTTTCACCCACCATTTCTTCCCTGTTTCTGTCGTTTGCAGTTTGTGTGTATGAGATGGAAAATGAATCGAGGAGAGACACATTGAGGGAAAGTCCTCGAGCAGCGTAGAGAAAAGAGAAGTTACGATTGGAGGAGGACAGCTTCCAGAACAGCATGATCAAAGGCAGCGAGTGCGTGACCATTTGGCTGCGGGTCGTCAACCACACTGATCTCAATTCAGATCAAAGTCGATTGGTCCGTCTCTTTTGGCGGTGCAGTGTTAACTCTTGGCCCTCCGGGTGTGTTGTTGGTAATAGGGAGCATGGGGTCAGGTGGATGTAGGTTTTCAAGGAGGGTAGAGCCTCTCTGCTGCAGAGCAGTGGACTGTTAACAGAGCCAGGAGTGCTCACCCAGCTCCAGTGTCATTTATCAGGACGTGGGTAGTAATGACATGACATTTACTACATTTCATATAGCCTACACTTAAGTAACCTTTATTTGAGTAAGTTGAATAGTTTTAATGCAGCGTGCTTTTTACTCTTACTCTTTTTATACTCTGTTACATTTCTATACATTTATGTTATTTATTTATGCATAATGCATGCAGATTCCGTTAAGAGGTCAGCTGGTCCTGGGTCTGCTGGCCTCTGTCATCCTACCACAGCATAATGGCTTTCAGATAACGCTAACAGCTCATATTTAAATGAACAGCGCAGGGTGCAGTGGGCTCAGTCAGGCCAGTACATCAGAGAACCGTGCTGACAGAGAGCAGTTGTTATACATGCCTCAAAACTAATACTCCTGCTTTCTGTCGTAATGTAAATATCCAAGCTGAAGGTGTGCATTCAACTCACTGACTGTATGTACGGATGAATAACATGACAGTCATGATCGCCCCCTGGTGGCTGGCTGTAGTAAAAGTAATAAACCCTGTCCCCTCCATGTGGATGGGAAATGGGCCAAACTGAAAAATAAACATTTTATAAAATGTTCCCAAAGATGATTTCTCTTATTTGAAGTTGTTCTTATCACACTGATGTATACTCCAAATAAGCAGCGCACACCTGATGTGTGGCTGTCAGAGAACGGGGACTTGGGACATCTATACTGAAATGATCCAAGTTTAAGGACACATTTTGACACTTAATGTTTCTGGGATGGATGCTGCTAGGACTTTACTGCTTATTTTTGAATAAAACATGGGTCATCTAATAGCCAAAAGATAAATAAAGGTAAACAACATAGTATATTCTACACTGAGCATAACGCAAGTAATTCCAGCAACAAATACAGATTCAAAGGTTGAATCGCACATGTAGGTCTGTTTCCAGCAAATACGTAGAGCAAATACACAGAGATGGTGTGTAAATATGCACTGCGGCTATTCAGGGATTAGCGAGGAATTATCTAAACTGACGACTTAAACATTATTGGATCAGGTGGAATTCATGTAAGCAGCACATTAGTCAAGAAATTGAAGAGCGATCCACACTCTAACAACAATGATATTCCCGGAATCTCATGACCAGAGGGAAACCTTGTGCTTAAGAGTTTTTATATCGAAATGAATTCTTCGACTGAAAGAAATACAGAAAGAAACAAAGCAAGTGAGTGGTGAGGTGACAGATAAAGACACATAGATGCTGTGCCAAGAAAACAACACATTGTCTTCAATTACCCTCAGAGTGGTGCGAGAGGATGAGGAGGTTCACGCAGGACGCCCCAGCTCCAGAGCCGAAGATGGTGATCCTCTCTGGGTCTCCGCCGAAGTGGCCGATGTTCTCGTTGAGCCAACGCAGAGCCTGAATCTGGTCCAGCAGGCCGTAGTTCCCCTTGGCGGACTGATCACCGGTACTGAGGAAGCCTTGGAGTTTGAAACGAGGAATGATGTAGGAAGAGGGAGAAGGACAGGTGGGAAAGGAACAACAGGAAGGAGGAGATAGAGGAAGAATGAATACAAAGACGGGAGGAGAATAAAGAGAGAAGAGAGAGACAAGATGAAGTTAGTATCAGTACCTTTAGTATCTAGTACCTGTCTGGCAAATGCTCTCTGCTTTAGCCTGTAAATGAGCTTCTGAATGAGAGAAAATTGCATGACTGCAGAGAACTAGTGTGAGTGTGTTTGAGTGTGTGTGCAACACCACCATTCATCAAAAAGGAGTGACAGATGGTACACAGAGAAGGCAAAGGGAGGGAGAGACGAAATTGCTTTTTCAGCTCCTCTCTTAATGACGTTTACTCTGTCTAATGGCATTGAGGACTTTTACACAAAGCCACTTACAGTACAGCAGCCTGCACTCCGAGAAATATAGGTGACCCTAATCTGAATCCCACCTATAACTGAATTCCAAGTGATGACACATCGTACTTCGAATTTAGGTTTGTACAAAGTCTTTCTCTTTTAGTTTAGTTTTTTTATAGATCAAACAACTGTCCATCAATTTTGTTATGGCATGACATTTTGAGAACAGCACTTTGAAATTTTGACACAGTAGAAAAAGCTCAGGTGTTACTTATTATATGAATGATTGCTCTGTTCTATTCAAGTGTCCCAGTAAGGCATAGTAGTGTGACAGCGAGGCAGCATGCTCAACAACAGGAACTTGAAGCTGAAACTGTTCAATTGTTAGTTAAATCATAACCTATCTAATTTTAATGTCACTGTTTACGCATAAGGCACGTGGCAGTCTATATTTTTCTCACTGTCATTGAATCCCATATAAAAGTCAAAAGCAACAATGCTTGATTCCACTGACAGGTATAGCCTGTGTATCCAGCTTTTTCCTCTGTGCCACAGAGCTCCATTGTGGAATAATAAAGTATGGAACATTCCCCAAAATGTGTCTAAAAGACAATCATTCATTCAGCAGAGCATTAGAATAATAGCTCACCCTTCCTGTAGTTAGCTGACATCATGGTTACTGCTGGGTAGCTGTGATTGTTCCACCAACGGCCTATATCTTTTCTATTTAAGTACCCGTTAACTGGTAGCCTCTCAGATCCTATTGAGACTCCTAATAAGAGCTTTATTAAAGGGATGTGCACTGGAAAGGTCATCCATTAAGCTTATAAAGTAGAGGTTAAACACTTGTATACAGCTAGATGCTCCATGCAGCCTGTTGTCTGCTGTGGGCTCCAAATTAGAGTTATCAAGATCTTTTAATAAGATTTCCAGTTAGATTCAAAAAAAGTCACAAGCATTTCTCAATTCTATTCCTTTTTTAAGAGGTGGTTGCACTATAAAGCAGGTTTAGGTAGTTTACTGGTTAGTACTGGTGTGACTGTGTCTGTGGGGTTTCTGTCAGGATATTGAAGTCAGGTATAACTTTCAAGATATTTGCAGGGATAGTTGTACAGTCATGTAAATAGGTTTTTGTAGCTGTGAGTCTATGTCTGTGTGTGTGTGTGTGTGTGTGTGTGTGTGGTCTAGAAAGGTCACAAGAATTGAAATGCTTAAGTTAGAATGTAGATAAACAATATTTATAGTAAATCTGCAATAAAATGTTAACTTTACAGTACAAATGATATAAATACTACTCAATTTTTTTTTTTTACAAAACAACTTTACAACAACTAATAATAATAATAATAATAATAATACACATAAATTACACTAATGATAATACCTGGGATGATAATCTTATAATATATAAATGAGTAAATAAACTGCAGTGACAGGTTTGGCCTCACTAAATAGAAAAAAACAACACTACAAGCAAGATTCAGCATTCTCCCATAGATATGGATAAGGTGCCACCTTGTGGCGACTGCGTGGCAGACAAACTGTAAAGTCTGAATATTAAAATAAAACATTAAACTGTTGAAGTGCACATTTGCTTCAAATATTGAACAATACATACTGTCACTGTCTGCCTATATGCTGCACTGGTAGGGGTAATGGTAATAAGGGCGCATACCTACTGAAGATCACAAAATTACTAAATCATTTCTCACCAAGGAAATACACACAAACCAGCAGCATGTTTGGGTGCATTAATTAAGCCAAGCACAAACAAGAAGCAAATAAGCTGCCTAATGCCCAACTGTAATCACTATTATATATTAAACATAACCCATTATGCTTATGAGGTCATTAATAAAGCTAATTAATGCAACACATAGCAATACTTCCATGTCAGCTTAGGTTTTTTTGCACAAACTATGGGAGCAGTGTGCACAGTCCAGTAGTTCAAGTCCAGATATGAAAATGTGGTAAACAGAAAAATCCGTTTTTCATCATTACTGAGCAAAATCATGAAGCACGATCATCTATGGCTATGTTTTGCTCTGTGTGCACTGTGTTGGTGGGACAACTGGGCTGAAAGAGCCAGCAGACAAGGTCCTAACTTTATCTTGTTACAGCCAAAGCCGCTGTCTTTCCTGCACCTTCACGCTGCGTCCATCTGACTCTGAGTCAGCGTACAGCAGTGGGCCACTTCACCCATCCTCCCCTTCCTCTGTAATCTGATAAAAGGCTCGAGAAAACAGAGGAGCCGGTTACAACGTTGCAATGCAAGATGAAAGCACGGCCCTGCATGAATAGCCTTTAAAATGGCTGTGGTAAGGAATGGTGGTTAGAGGGGGTGAGAGAGAGAGAGAGAGAGAGAGAGAGAGAGAGAGAGAGAGAGAGAGAGAGAGAGAGAGAGAGAGAGAGAGAGAG
>JAVQJD010020760.1:0-42401 GCA_036023655.1 Nannoperca australis
GTGTGTGTGTGTGTGTGTGTGTGTGTGTGTGTGTGTGTTTGTTTGTGTGTGTGTGTGTGTGTGTGTGTGTGTGTGTGTGTGTGTGTGTGTGTGTGTGTGTGTGCATTCATATGCACTCCTTCTTTTAATGGCCTCTACGTTGAGATTTAGAAAACAAAAAGCTCTGCGTCCTGTTTTGTGCTTCATCAGTTGGGGATGTTTTGTTAAAGTGAGGAAAATGAATGAACATTAAACTAATTTATTCGGCTCTGCATGTCCTTGTCCTCCACCATCGGGAGTGGCAGAAAGGAACAAGATATGTGATGTACAACTGTCATTTTGAACAGAATACTTTCTATTTGAAATAGGATGTCATCTTTTGCTTTCAAGCTCTTTTGCACAATGCTGCAAATTGTATTGGGTCATTTTGTGATGGAGAATGTCTCATCCTTTCTTTCATTATGTTGTTCACAAAGTGTTTCAGTCCTGTAGAGAGAAGTCATTACTGTTCTTCAAAGACAGAATGGAAATATTGGTATGTGAAGTGCAATGCTTTGGTTGCAGATAAGGTGATATTGCATGAATTACTATTTTCATAACTCACTGTTTTGTTGAATGAAAGGTACATTATGCAACCTTAAAATGTATGTTTTCATCAACTGAAAACACCATTTTCATATTTTAAAATAGCATGTGTATTATGAGGCTATAACTTGCTTTCAGTTTTCTTGTTGGCATTGCCATTAACTTGTTTTCTTTTTCCTAAAGCAACATCATTTGCACATTATAAAATTCAAAAAAACATTTCCTGGGAGTCTAATCTAAATTTTTACACAAACATAACCCTTTGTAATGTTTAATAATCTCCAGAAAATAACTTAGATTCAAAATTGCAAAAGGCATCAGTGAAAGGATCCAGTTAAGCTGGACTTTTGGAAGTGAGCTCTTCTCTGGAGCTCCTCATTTAAAGGGCAAGTTTAGGACACAGTTTTTCCCGGCCCGGGGCATTAGTGGAAGGGAATCACATAACAGTTGGCACCAGGGGATGACACACAAGACAAGACCAGTTTGGGTATGTCTCCCTTATAGCTTTTGCTTTTGGGAAATTCAGCACACCTCAGCTACCCTCTTCCTGTAGAAGACACTGTCTGGACTTAATTGGTTAATGATAATTTAAGTAAGAGCGGGTGTGCTCTTGTATATTGCCTGCCCTTTCTTTGTGTGTACGTGCACAGCTATATAGCTAGCTTAACACATCTCCAATAAAGATTAAAGGCAAGAGTTTGCCTTTTTTTTTTTTACTGGAAATAGTGAAATTGTAAAAAAACAGCACTGGATAAAACACAACAAACAATATTTAGTCCCCACAGGAAGAACAACACAGTATCTTGTAGAGTCCACAAGGATCAAGGTATACATAACATCAACAGGTAACCAGTTAACTCCCTACAGTGTTGCATTAGCAACTCATTAGCCTTAGACAGCTGGTAAAAGCTTGGTTACCACTAAACTGAAATTACCTCAAAAAACTAAGTTACAAAATAGCTATGGTAAATGGACTGCGTATGGGATAATACCTGCAGGGCAAAGAACAATTCGGAGAGAATAAATCACGGCTTATACAGTATCAGTCAAAAGTTTGGACACACTTTCCCAGTCAAGTGAATGGGAAAGTGTGTCCAGACTTTGACTGGTAGTGTATAATGGCCACTTGCCAGCAAAATGGCATATATAATCCAATTTTAATTTATATAAATCAATTTGACTCAGCTTTTCTGTTTAAATAGCATAAAGAATATAATTAATGGCACTCAGAATTTTTGACAGATTGCTCTTCATACTAGTTCAAGTGAAGATAATGTTAACTAAAGGTTGATCCACACCTGCCAGAGTTAGTTATAGTCAGTTATAACTACAGACAATGGTCCAACAAGGTCATCTGAAGAGTAGATGAAACATGTTGGTCACTATTTGCTAGGCCACAGATCTGACAAAACAGTGGAAGTAACAGTGTCAGTTAAACTGTTATGGAACTGTGTCAGCAGCGGTTGCTACTAGCAACACAACTCAAGCTGAATAGTGTCCTCCTCAACATGTTTTACATACTGCACAAAATATCATTACTCTTACCAATCATCAACTATAGAGTTGCTTTCTGCACTGGGACTTGTCAGTTTATCTCTTATCTTTTCCAGAAGGCCTCATTTGTCTTTCAAAGTGTACTTGTATCTGAATCCACAACATCTAGAAAAGTAGGCACTTGTCTGTGGCTCTCAGCCCCAATTCAATTTGGTCCTACTGCAGACCCAAATCTTTAAAAGTGAGTCATTAATATATATTTTCCTTTCTTTTAAAAATGGCACTGTAGTTTTAGTAAACGTCACTCAGGCCGCATAATGTGGAGCTCTAGTGAGTGTTCATGGCAGTATATGTGGGATGGGATCAAAATAAACTACAGTGCCTATGTCCATCAAAATGTAACCCAGTGCAGCAGTGTGTCTCTTTGGTGTGTTTTCTTATAGCTTTTGGACAACAATGGAGGTCTGTGACACAGAGGAAAACGCCATATCAGGCTTTGGATACACGGACAAAACTTTTAAGTGCAGCAGAATCTAGTCATGGTCTGTTGTGGTCTTTTCATGTTGACAAAGGGAAGATTATAGAAAATCACCAGATCTTTGAACATTTCTATCTTTGTCCTGCAGATAAAATTTGTTTACCCTGGAATAGTTACACTCAAATTGCCAAAAGATTCATGTTTCAGCCACATTTGTGTGTCTCTCTCTATCTCACGCCTTCTCTCATACAAATTGTAGCCTTATATATGTACTTACTACTACTATATATAGACCGCTGCACACACCGCCCCACGCTCTCACATCCCCCACTGCTTTGTTTTCTAATTATCTTATAATACATCTTGCATCATCCAATTCAGTTGTATATTTGTCTCTCTATTTTTTGTTTTTGTTTTTTTCAACAAATCTCATACAAAGAGAGAAGCATGTTTATTTATCATTCCTCTGCTTTAGCATCTCCAATAAAATTCAGTTTCAGCCGAGTTGTTAAACTACATTTTGTAACTTTTTTAATAATCATCGATTACTCATAGGTCAAATAACAAAATCATAATTGTAAATAAAAAACATAACTATTGTTAATTGACCACGTACGGACATTGATAAATGACTCCAGGTGTCGGTGCATGACTATGAGCCGGATGCATTATTTTTGTTGAGCTGATTTATTTATAAGCACTGAGCAGATTGCCTGTTTAATTGTGATTTAGCAGAAATCACAGCTCAACACTTTTAGCCAGGGAACAGTCTCGGGGGTGTCATGTCGGGGGGGAATTCTAAGAGAACCAGGAACAGGCATCTCCCGTCATCCCAAGGCAATTTATCACAGTGTCTCTGCCTCTAATGTGAGCATAGTTAAACAGGAGGTCTTGATGGTGGCAGCACTTTTAATATTCCTGTCGATCAATAAAAATAAAAAAATGGCTCCTTTATTTAATAGCTTTGGCCCTCGAGGCTGGTTGGCCCTGTTTAGTTTTTTTCCGCTTTTCCTGTGTAAACATAAATTAGCTGTAATTGAACAAACCGTCACATTTGCACGGTTGAATGCGTGCTACTGTGTGTACCGTCTACTGTATGCCAGCCAGGCCTGACTCGCCACACTTTTCTCTCTCACTCCAAATCTCACTGTCACTTCCTCTCTTACTGTCATCATTTCATGTTTCTGCCTCACTCATCTACATCTCTCTTTCATTAGAATTAATTGTCCATTTTAGTTAATTAACTGCCTGCTTTAGTATAATGGCGGGAACCCCATACAATTGTTTGTTGAGACCAAGGCAGCCGTCATTAACATCCACTCTCTCCATTTGCTCTGGCTCTCTGTAACTAATTCTCTTTGTAGCACTTCTACACCTTCAGTATGTTGTTGCTGTGCACTCTCCTGTCAGCTTTTGTTTTACTTTTTAAATATTTAAAATTTTCCTCTCTCATGTCTTGTGTGTCGAAGAGCAACATCCCACTTGACATAGCTGGAATAAATCCATGATGTCTTGTAACACTATTTTCTGTTTCTCTTCCTCTACCGGCATCAATGCTTTTTTTAAATGTGTGTTTTTTAGTATTGCCTCTGTCTAGAGTCTTGGTTTGTATTGGTGGGGCCTAACATTTACTCAACAGGCTTATATTTACTTTTTATGAATCAAATCATGCTGCTTTGAGAGCTTTAAAACAACGAGTCTCTCCATTATGCCTTATTAAAATGGCCTGAGAGAGATCCCACTACAGTGAGACTGTCAGTTCAGGAAGCCCAACCTTATTGTTATTCTTCTAAAATAATTATTTTAAATCTACTAACTCCTTGTTATTCTGTGTCTGTTTCTTACTTCCCGCATCTCACTGTATGTGTCTGTAAGTGCTCACTGTTGTCAGCATTAGACAGGGTCAGCCGTACCCAGGTGTGTGTATATGTAATTATCAGTGCAGAGAGCTTGTCTCCATTCATTTTTAATGAGCAATGAGGGTGCGTTGCCCCCATTAATAGAGAATTAGACCGTCCATCAGCTGGCAAATAAAAGCCTTGTTCTCTGCATCTTGGGTGTAGACTGTACTGCAAGAGGCGGTTAATGATGCGGCGTGCCTCCCTGTCTGCGCTGACAATAACTCAGAGAGCTGGAGATGGACAGCATGAAGTTAGAAGGGAGAGGAGAAAAGAGGTTTTTTTTAAAAAAAAGGAAGGAGCATGGATGGGAGGGACGACTCGAGGGAGCCCTTCAGCACTCACAACACTGTCAGTGTAAGGCAATGAGGCTTAACTACAAGTGCAGGGGTTTCAGTGGGATTCATTAGCACGAGACTTTAGAGTATAACTTTGTTATAGTAACACATTTGTGTGTGTGCGTGTGTTAAAGGTAAATTGCCTTTTTTTTAAACCATGGTATTATTAGATTTTGCCATTATTCCTATTGGGTATAGGTCACATTTTACTCACCAAGTTAATTGCTGAGATCCGGGAGTGTGATGATACTGCAATAATGTAGTTCAACTGGGAAAGGAATATGAGTGGTCAGATACTGATCTGCCCCAATTTGGCTGTATTATCTAAACTTATTTGACTTATCATCACTTATTCCAAAGAAAAGCTGTGGTCAAAGCTTATTTAGGTCTTTTACAAGACAGATCAGGTATGTTTGCCTTTGTTTCTCTGCCAATAAAGGATGGTAAAACTGTTTTAAAACCTGTCCTCTTTGATTTATCTGTGTTCTAGTAATATCGCCAGAGCTACAACAGTTAGTTGATTAATCCATTGTCAATTGACTATGAACATTTTTTATTTTGATAATATGCTTATTGTTTGTCTTTTTTAAGCAAACATGTTAAACATTTTTTGTTTCCAACTTCTCAGATGTGAGACTTTGCTCCTTTTATTGTCTTACATTATAGTGTTTAAACAAAACAATACAATTTGATTACATCAACTTGGCGCTCTGGGAAATTGTGATGGGCATTTTTCATGGTTTTGTGATGTTTTTATGGACTAAACAATTAATCACATAGTTGAAAAATTAATCTACAGATGAATTGATAATGAAAATGTCACCACATGCCCATTTGTCACCAGGGATGTTGGAGAGTAAAACACTCATAACTGATAAGAATGATGGAGAAAAGTATGAAAATAGGACCCAGGTTGTCAAAAAAAACAACCCTGAATATTCCTATAATAAGTGCACATGCACGAACCTACCTATTGTATATATCAAGGTGTGTGTGTGTGTGTGTGTGTGTGTGTGTAGGCCAAGACTGTCTGGCGCTGTGCCCTGTCTAAGCTCTGCCTTTCCTCCCTCCAATGAGATATTTAAGAATAGAAGCAATTTATTACCATAATATTGAATCATGTCCCTTCTTATGGTCAGTAATGAAAAATGAGTAGTTTTTCTGTGAGGCTCCTGCAGGAGATAGTGCCCCAGCAGCGTTCCAGCCATTACGCATATGCACACTCGCACACATGCTGTCTGTTTGCTGAGAGACTGGACCAACCTGCTGCAGCTTGACCTCCATTCATTTCTAACAGAATGGGAAAACACACGGGCCGAGCGATTAGTCAAGCTTCCTCCTTTGTGATGTTGATAATTGAACCTATATTAACCCAACCACTGGGCGTTCTCGATGATCAGTGTTGTCAGTGTGATGAGACTGACACCAGATCTTAGCCAGCCGGCCCTGTTTCGCCGCGATCTGTGATGGATAACGAGGAACCACTGAACCCTCACCTCAATTTCCAGGGAAATGACAATGACAAAGATGGTATGTTGCACTGGCATGAGCGCTGAAAGCTGCGCAATATCTTTGCAATCTATGGTACTCACAATGGAGCAGTAGGCGGCGTGCAGGCTGCCTTGCCGCTGCCTGATGTAATGTGCACCACATTGCTCTTCCTGTCACAGAAGGAAACAGGGATTTATCATGAGCCCGTTGTAAGGCAGTAACATGTATCTGAAATTCATCATTCCTGTTGTGTATCGGAAAAACTATAATGTACACGACCATTCATCCGACGGTGCTTTGTGACGTTCAGTCACTGCTGAGTGCCCTCATGATCTCTCTGGAGTGTGTTTAATTTGGTCTGCTTCGTCCAAATCTTTACCCACATCACACGACTGTCTAATGCCTCCCAAGAGACCCCTATGCTTACGTGTTTGGTATTGGCATGTGTAGGTCTACAGTGTGTGTGTGTGTGTGTGTGTGTGTGTGTGTGTGTGTGTAAGTAATTGTTAATATGTTTGTGAATGACACTGTCCCTTTGGGATCTCCATTCATGCATTTTTTGCAAGCACACTGGTTAAAAACAGGCAGCTGAGACCTCTGGGGACAGCCACAACATGCTGACACACTGAAATCAGATAATGCACACAAACATACACTCAAACACACACTCATACAGTACTCACATTACACTTATGTACATCATGCTTTGTCTGGGTGCAGAAGAGCTTAAGGTTCAGGCATTCATCTCTGAAATTAACACCAAGTGGCCTTCGCCTTCCAAAAACATGTTTAAAGAATTAGTAAATCCAACTCAGATCATTGTTCTGGTTCACCTTTTGCCCTTTTGTCTTTTCCTGTAGAGGATTTCTGGTCAAAGAGGATTTTGAGCTTAAATGTGCTCAAATGTCCTCAAAATGCGTTGTTAGGCTATGTCAGTGCATTGCTTTTTAATGTTCATTGTACATACAGGTAGAATTACACTCATGTGTCACTTACCCACATTATATTTAGGCAGACACAAAGACCCATGCACAATTTCCTTTGGGCTTAGACAGACAGATCAATAACGGCTTTAAGAAAAGCTCTATATAGAAACAAATCATTAGCTCAAATGGCTCATTGCAGCAGCACCAAGCAAGTGCACAGCATTCAGCCTGAGTACTAATGTGTATGACATTATGCATCAGGATATGTGTTTCTGTTTGTGTATGTGTGTTAGATTTTTTTGAAGTGGCTAGTATTGCTCATCAGTAGCAATGTTCTCCCTTACAGCCGTCTTCGTAAATTATCTGCATTACTCTGACCCAGAAAGTCTCTCAGCCCAAAGATGCTACAATTGCCAAGAAACATGCATGTTTGGGTTATTGTGTGTGTGTGTGTGTGTGTATGTGTGTGTGTGTGTGTGTCCTCCATGCTCCACTGACTTACTTTGGAGTCCAGTCTTCCTGAGTGCCCACATTGGCAGGCACAGAGAGGGATCTGGCCTGGCTAATAGCACAGTGGCTACCCTGAGGCCACAGTTAAGCACAACAGCACTGCTACAGTGGCTTGACATGGCTTTTTAGAGAGAAGGGCCTCCTTTATTCTGCTCTGTCTGTACTGTGTTTATATGTTGAGAGGGAGAAAAATAAATCTATGCAGGCTTGGCTGGCCGAGTGAATATTTTGGAAAAGTCAGATGTGACAGGGTATCATCTTAAATATCAGCATGGCAGAGCATAAATATTTTTTACTGTGGTTTGCTACAAGGGGGAATTTCTTTAACAGCCCATTTTGAGCAATACTGTACAATAGACATGACAAATATGTATTGTAGTGCATTATCCACCCACAGTTTATTCATTTTCTGAATCATACTTTGAAGCACACTGGATTGGAAGTTGATTTATCTTCTTTATTTTTGTATGTTTTGTTTTCTGATGCTCCTGCTTGGGCCTTGCCTGTGCTGGCTGTCAAGTTTGTGAACACAGAATACAGAGAAGTAGCAAGAAATGAACATATGTGAACATCAGTGTTAGTGACCTATTCATGCTTTAGGTGCAAATGTATTGACCTTAACCCGGTAAAATATTGATTTTCTTCAGGCAATCTGTAATGAAATGAGTGGGTTTGAACTGTCCATACCACAAGGTAGAAGACATTCTATTAAGAGGTTGTTCCAGAGGCTGGTGACTACAGAGGCCCCACGTTCCCCCAGAGCAGCTCAGAACGAATAATGAGTGCAAATATCAGTCAAAGGTTATTTAGCTTCTCGTGATAATGATAATTATTCCATTTAGCCCCCAGTATAGACGGTGATGAAATGTACTAAAGCAAATTTGCCTGTGTATACCTTTATGCTTATTTTGGGGTGTTTATCAAGACTGCATACAGTGTTGCGTAACACTGGAGTGCAGAGTGCATGTAACATTATGATGCCCTGTCAGCAATGTAGTATCATTGTAGTTTAAGTATACAGTATGGATGAAATGAGAGAGTTAGTCTCTGCGATGAAAAAGAAAAAAGGAGAAGGATGTAGACAAAGTGTGGACCAGGCATGTAAGAAATGTTCTTCAGACAAACAGCCATGAAGAAGTGCAGAACAATAAAAAGAGAACATGTACACAAGGCGTGAATATGTACTCAAATACTCTCACACTAACACAAATACACACTCTGGACTCAGTGTGGGAGAGGTTAGTCACCCATTTTAACTTAGGGCCACTCCTCTATGACCATGCTCACTATACTGCTCCATTTGATTCAAATATTGGGGTCACAGGTGTCACATTGAGACACACACACACACACCGAGAGATTTGAGGTACACTAGGATGTATTCAGTTTCTGTTAGCTGTGTATGTGCATGTGCACAAAACAGAGAAATGTGCCAGCTACTCAATAAAGCTTTTTTTGTTTATCCATTTTGATTACAAATCTAGTTTTCCAAATGGTCCAATAAGTGTGTAAGCAAACATGCACAGTGCACACACAACCGCCAACACACATACACACACATACAGAGACATGCACAAATTCACACAAATTCTCTCATTCAACTGAGCCATTTCTGAAACCTGGGCTAATATTTGTATGGATTATTGGCCTTTGTGCTTATCGGCTGCACCATATTGGCAGACTAAAACCTTATTACCAGCCTATTGAATGAGAAAAAAAGGTTTTCGACCAAGCACACAGTCACACGCTCACAAGCCGGTTTCACAAAGACACAAACATTTGTTCAACATGCAACAAAAGCACACATTTTCAAGCTGAAATACGCCATGGCATGGTAGAGAGAACTAAGGTCTTAGCAGAGCTAGCCAAAAGTTTTAGGCAGGTTCCACCTCATTCACTCTGAAAGCTGCTGCAATAATTACTTGTTTTTTTTCCCCTCTAGGGAAAGTAAACAAATACTGTTATGAAAATGCTACTGATTATGGATGGAGACAGCCATAGCTGTTTTTCTTCTCACCAGCTCGGATGTGTAATAGCATTATGTGAAATCTATTTAAAACTAATGACATCCACAGCTTCACAAAGACCTAATTCAGGTTAGAAGACATTTGCTTCCTCTCCTCTCTCACTGTGTTCCCCCTTACTGTGTTCTTATCTGGTCACCACCGCTCCTCCTCTATCGATCAGCTGTCCTCCACTCTGTTGTATATCTGTCCATACGTGTCTGGGCCCGACTTCACTCCCTCACCTCTGCATGTTTTTAGCACCCTGTGCACACATTCAAAGGGGAGGGGTGGAGATGGATGGGAACTAGTAGAGATGGAAGGAGGTGGGAGGGAAGTGTAGAAGTGTTACCACTGGGCTTTAGAGAGTAATGACTGGTCTTATTGCTGGTAAATCAGGTAGGCTCTCCCAAGACAGAGATGAACAACCTCTTTGTTTTTGACAGAGAGATGCAGGATACTCTTTCTTTTCTTTGCTCTCCCTTCTTTAAAGCTACCTCCTAGTCATCCATATAATGTTGTTTCACAGCTCTCCAACTCCAAGCTCTTGCTCATCCTTCATGTTGCAGCAGCAAGAGTTCCCTTAGCAACTTCCCTAGAGATAGATGAAGGCTTTTAAGGGGACAGGCAAAATTACATAAAATCATTACAATTACAAAATTCTATACGAGGCTAACACAGACTGATAGAGAGAAGGAGATGTTTCTGTTTTGCTCTTATTGACCCAAAATGTTCTGGTAAAGAATGTAATAGACCTGTCGCCAAATCTTTTGCAGAGTTTGTGTTCCAGTACCAACAGAAAGTGACAGATATGTTTTTCAGTGTGGGAGATTGGTGCTGGGTGTCAGAGTGAGCTAAAAGTGGCTGGGTATTGACATCATACTGGGTGCCAAGTCTGTCTGTGTGTTCATTCCTTTTCCTGACAGCTAATGAAAAACCTGTTTTTTGATATGTCACTTTCACTCCCTCCTGGTACATCTATAGCAAGGATTATATGGAGACATGACTGATGAGTGTGTGTGCATGCGGGTCTGTGCGTCTGCATGTGTGGGAGAGAGACAAGAGAATTGACAAGTTTCAGAGAGAGAGAGAGAGAGAGAGAGACTCAACAAGACGATGAGAGAGAACAGGAGGAGGAGAAGAAGGGCGAGAGCACATAAATTGGTGGCATGTGTTAAAACATCAGGCACATCTAGCAGAAAACACAGAGAGACATTCAGTAGGTCTCCATGTTCAAATGTCAGGCCCCAGGTTATTTATAGCCCCTCTAATTAAACTATGCACTGTGCCTCTCTCCTGCTGTCTCGCTTTCTGTTCCCCTGATTCTCCCATGACCCTCTTTCTCACCCTTTGGTACTCCACTAGTTTTCTCTCACAGACTTTTCTCTCGCCCCCTCTCGGTTTCCCGCCTTGAGTTTCTACCACGTTATCCTCCATAGGCCAGTCATTAGTGTGGAAATCCTATAAATCCTGTTCGATTGTGATCATGCACCGTCTTTTATGGAAGTCTTATGATAAACACAGACACACTTAATCTGCTGAGATTAAACTCTGTCTCGCCCCGTCAGCCTGGTGACAGGAACACTCACAAAGCATACACAAACACGCACTCACGCACGTATTATTTTAACAAGACTTGATTGTCAGCTGGCTGACTCTTGGGAAATGGTTGCCATGGTGACTCCAGCTGTAGCATCTGGGGGTCTTGTTGCTGTGTATTTCCAGCTACATGCTTGCTTCCCTTGTGATACTTTGCCCCCTTTTTCCAACACAGTGCAGTCACACAGACGGGCCTTAACCCAAATTATGCATCAACAACCTAATTGTGCATCCATTACATCTTCAAGGGAAGACAATGCTTTATACAGAACGTGAGACTCTCTCTCTCTCTCTCTCTCTCTTTCTCTCTCTCTCTCTCTCTCTCTCTCTCTCAGACCACATGAGCTCAACAGCATGTCTCTGTTGATGAGGTGGTGGCCATGGGACTTATATCAGCGTTGAGTTGCAAATTCTGGCTTATCCATTGTTGCCATCACTTACTCTTTTCCCTCCCTAACCTCACGTGGAAGCTTCACGCCAAACACCAGCTTGCTCCTGAGGTCAGGTGGCCTTGACCTTCCTGTGTCGCCCCAATTTAGAAGCATGGATCGACATTGTAAATGGTAGCAACATTGGTTCCATGCTCACCACTATTTCCCTTTTTGTTGCAATATAAATTTTCACAATAAACAAACAATAAAATAATGCAATATTAGATTCCTAACCCCCCCATGCCTTAGTTTATTGGAGCTATAATTAGGTCAATTTTTCCTTTACATCGTCTCAAACCAATAAAAGTGTCTACTTTACTTTATTGGTAGCTTCCTCCACTCATAATGTACTGTACGTCGCACGCCTGCAGCTACACCATTAAATCATTCCAAGCTCCAGTGATCTGATGAAAGCAAATCACGCAGCAGCCCTGGCTTCACTGTAAAACAGTTAAAGTAGTTGTCTTACTGTGCATCAAAGTGATGTGTTATCTACAAAAATTCGACTTGTTGCTCCAAAAATGTCTGTGTCTGGAGTTGCCATTGCACACCAGCTGACTATTTTGATTTAGAAAACTTGCTTGCAAACTAAAGACTACTGTGAGTCAGTGGTTAACTTATGGAAAGCTGTGTTTTTGCCATGTTATCCCCCTCATCAGCCATCTATAGACTTTTGTTTGCTGTCTGTGGTAACATTGCCATCATCGTACTGATGCAGCAATGCTAAATATTCATACTGCATTGTGTGTGTGGGCGGGTGGGTTTGTATGTATATGTGTGTATGTACGTGTGTGTGCATGTGAGGTTGTTCCTATTTATATACTTTTTCACCCGTATACGGTTCATCTTCTCCACATGGATGGACAGGAAAAACTGTAATTAGGAAGCGGGTGTAAAAATAGAATAGCTGACTGGAATGTCTCCTCCTGGTTGAATACAAGCATGTGGGCTTTTGTGTGTGCGCATGTATTTGTGAGTGTGTATGTGTGTGCTGTGATGAGGCATGGAGTGAGTCGGAGCATCCATATGTCTATGTCTATGTGTCTCCTGTGTCCAGCGTGAGATCTTGCCCCTCAGACCAATTTAAACCTCGTTGCAGTGACACTTGCACGTCAGGCAGGGGGATTGTAAATCAGGCACTCGTGTTCCAGTGGTCCTCTTATCTCCTAGCAGCTCATCCGCCTTGTTTATGGGGATATCTGCGGAGTAGCTTTCCACTCATGTTTTCTTGGTGCGCTTGCAAGCATGTTACAATAACTTGTGTGGAACTGAAATGTTCTCTAATGGAACTGCTGACAAATACTGCAATTAGCCCAATCCAGAGGGAGCCGTGGCACTCTATGCATCCCCAGTAATACCCAGGTGGAGGCAGGAAATAGCCTGACTCCATTTCTATTATCACTTAGCTTTGCATACAAGGCGGACTGTTAATGCTTTCTACAACCTGCCTCCTGTTCACAACCAGCTTCTCATCACACACAGGCCTCATTACTGGAGCTCAGAGCCAGCCAGAGTCATATTCTGTTACAGAAAAATGCATTTTAGTTTCACACCATCACAGACTTCAGCATGGCCATCAAAGCCTCGGCTCTGGGTGTTGATAGTTGCTAGGCCCCGAGGCTGTTTTATATTCAGACTCTAAGTCGATCAAAGGATCTGTAAATCAGTAATTATAAATCCAAGAGTCTGGATGCTTTTCACACCCACTAGCAGGTATTAGCCATCAGTAGGCAGAGTGGGTCTGCTATATTAATGGACACTATTTGGCAATGCCACACTGTGTCAGGCTGTGCCAGCTGTGGCTTTTTAGAAAGGGATGGGAGAGGAGAGAAACTGCATGAGACGGAGGGGAGAAGGTGAAAAGATATCTTTTTTTTGCTGAGGGGCAATATGTTCTGAAGTAATCCTAAATGGTCTCCTATGGATCAATATAATCCTATTGAAATTTGAAATAGGATTATATTCATATATGTTAGCACATGGCAAACTTTTTACCCCCTTTAAGCTCACTTTTTCTACCTGCTTACTCAGTGTGAAAAATGTCACTGCTATAGCATACATAAAAATGATGGGTGGCTAATGTAATAGATTTTGTATATTGTTGGAAAAAAAAACTTTTTCGACATTAACAAAGAACACAACATATAACTTGTTTCATGTTGGGGACTATATGTAAAAGTTAGAAAGTACTGATATAGTTAATGATCCCTTACGCTTGTTGCTTGCTTTTAGCTTTGCCTTGCTGTCTCACTCTCAGCTCACTCCAACTAACAACACTGAAGTCACCACTATATTTACTGGCCTCTCAGTATTTATTGGCGTTTACGTGTGAACCCACAGAGGGCACATGATGAAAGGCAGAAGACTGATATAGTGGGTCTCAGTACTTAGGATTCATCAGCTAGCACATTGGATGGAGGAAGGTAGCAGGGACGCGGTGAAGAGTCTCCAGGGAGACAAACTGAGCATTGGCATCAATCCGTCCTGATAAAGACAATGAGATTCATGGAAATTCAACGGCACTATTAGTTTTAAGAAAGGGAAAGGTCGCCAGAGCAGTTGGGACGGTGACTCATGTGTGACAATAATAATCCCTACGTGGCTTTGAATACAGTATGGCGGGGTGCTAGATGACACTTTAATGACAGTTACATCTTCTTTATGGTGATATACAGTCACTTTACCTTTTGAAGCATAAAGAATGTTATTTGAGTTCAATGTAGTATATATAACGGCTTTCTTGCAACGTTAGACATGAAATATTTAGGTGCAAGCCACCTGGGGCCATCTGAAGCCTTTTTGTGTGGCGTTTGTATATTCATTGAGGTGTCTTGTTCGTAATAACTGCTCCACATCAGCTGCATTTGAGCAGTTATTTTCCCCTTCTTGCCATTATACTGGTGCACAGTGATTTACTGCATTTTCCGAGCGATATTTTACCATGTATTGTTTTACTTACTCAACTACTAGTGATTGGAAAACAATGGTGCTTCTGTTTCCTCCTGTTGTTGCTCCTGCTTGTCACAGAATATTTCTCTTTCTTGAAACCTTTGAGTCTTGAGTCGCACTGACAACAGCACTACAACGTTACTTCTAGTTTCAATTCACAATGGATGTCATCCTGCTGCACCTTCAGTGTTAAGAGTCCTTATGTGTGAGCAGGGAAGTTAAGGAGATAGTCCTGCCATTTAACCAGGGCACTGCCCTTTCTCCAGGTCCCCAGGTGCCAAAGAACTGCTGCTTTCAGATTCTTAGAAGTTAGGATGAGTTAAATACAGAGAATAGATTCAGAAACATACAAACATCATTCTACTACCCATATATCGTGTTATATTGAATGGTCTGAACCTTTTTATTGTGTTGTGCATTGTTTGTAGTACCAGCAATTTCTCCAGTTGTATTATTGTGTTTGTGTTCATGTTTCGTTTAAGAGGGACCATGTAGATAAATATTTTACATACAGATAAGCAATGCAACAAATGTAATGAATACAGAGCTCGTAGCTGAAGCAGAAAAAAGAAGTTCCTCTTGTGTGACAGTAATGATCTGGTCTGAACTGAAGGAATAACACGTTCATGCTCTTAGTGAGGGTGGTTATACATTGAGAAACTTTTATGCAGATGGTCTGGAACCAGACTTAAACACATTGGTTAAAAAATAGATAAATGTGATGTCAACCACACCCTGAACTCCTGTCCTATGACCTTCAAATCCTGGATTAGATGGAGAAAGGAGGTGTGGCATTTACTGTACAAGTGTTTTAGATGATTTTACCCTGTTCTATTCTTGTTTTCTCTTTCTGTTTTCTTCTCACCACTACAGATATTTTCCTGGCTCAACACCATATTGATTTATTGAACTGCGTTTTCTTTATAATGACTTCAGGGAAATTAATTTTGGCTTTGGTAGCTTAAAATACTTTTACCTTGGAAGTTTGTGATTTTTATTTAATCAATTTTTTTCTAGGGCTCTCACACAGTTTTACTTTTATTGCTTAGTCTCTACGATGAAGTTGTGATTTTATTTCCCCCTCCCGATCTGTCTGATCATCACCTTCTGTGTTGCATTAAAATAAAAATAATAAAAAATCAGGCCTGTACTTGGCACTGGCCCTGGCTAATAGCAGAGAATGAGCAAGAGAGGAGAGAGAAGAAGTGAGAGAAAGAGAAAAATAGAGGTGAGAGCGAGAGTGGCGAGAGGTATTCACATTATACTACGTTATGTAATATCCAGAGGAGTGCTTTTGTTTGTGTAGATTTTGCATCCATGCAGTGCCATGGATCAAACAGACAGACAGAGCCTAATTGGGTTCGGAAAGGAATTTTGTATGTTTGTGTGTGTTTGAATGTGTTTATGAGTGTGTGTTTGTGTGTGACAATTCATGCTTGTTTGTGTGGCAACTTATCCTCTCTCTCTCTCTCTCTCTCTCTCTCTCTCTTTCTCTCTCTCAGATTTTTCATACTCCTGTTGCATAATTCATGTTTGTACTTTTCACAGCACAACACAAGGGCTGATTTTCTCTATGCCTCTATTATAGCATTGATCCTGATAATAGAACGTGTCATAACAGTATCTATAAAATCTTTTCATGTTGCTGTTGAACATTCAGAACAGATAAACCCTTTAGAGTTGAAGTCGGGAGCTTGGATTGGCTAAATTCTTTTAACCCAAAGACAGCCATCACCACAGTGATATGTACATAAGACATGGAGATTATTTGGTAATGAGAAGGCAACAGTCTCGCCATTTAAAGGACCACGTTAACCTAATTGTCACAGCTGTTCTCCTCTTTGTTTTTTCCCATCATTATTTATTCAGTGTTCAGTACAGTATATTCTGCTCTGCTTTATGTCACCTGACACCCACAGCAAGAAACTTTGGCCTCAACAGAAAACAAAAGCATTTCACCTTCCAAACTTTATTTTCAGTTCCGTATGATCTTTGTTGAAGTATGTGTGTTTTTGGCCATGCTAGCAGCAGGGGTTCTAGGGATGGCATGGTCGTTCAGTCCAGAATGAAACATTTCAACAGATACTGGATGAATTGCCATGCACTTTTGTACAGACATTTATGGTTCCCAAAGATTGAATCCTAAACACTTGGGTGATCCCTTGATTTTTCCTATCGTTACCAGCACGTCTACAGTTGTGGTCTTTGTTGAAATGTTTCCACAGTTATTGGATGGACACACATTCATGTCACCCTCAGGTTGAATTTGAATAACTTTAATGGTCCCTACTAACAAATGACATTCCCATCAGCTTCATCTGCATTTCATCTTTAGTGCTAATTAGCAAATGTTAGCACACTAACATGCAAAAGTAAGATAAGGGACCATAATAATTTTACCTTGTGTATCGATTACTTAATATCAGCATGTTAGCATGCTGTCAAAACATTAGCACTTAGCTCAAAACACAGCTGTGTCTAAGGCTGGCATCACAGTGACGCTAGCTATAAACTCTTAATTTAGACAAAATAGTTGTTTAAATGGTAGGACTGTATGTTAAGAGTGACAAAAACTGGTAAATGTAAAGTACACATATCTACTATTACTGCAGATTAAGAAAATCATAATATTTAGAGTTGTACCAACTCTTGAAAACATCACATGCTCCTTAAACATGGGTTAATAGTAAAAAAAGAAACAAAAAAAAAGGTTCAGAAAAAAAGTTATTTATTTTTTAAATCGTTGTTACTCTTGACGTCCTTCACATTCTTGTTTTGCAGTATCCCAGATCATTATGAAAAAGAGGTATCCTTGGGGTGGGAAAAAAAGAGACAGACTTGGAGAGAATGCGATTTGACAGCATATGCTGATTCCCACAAGATAGCATGTCAGTTTTCTCACACCACGCACACAATTACAGTAGCCCACACAATTACCTCCATACACTCCTCATATTAAAACCAAGGTCAAACAACACTGCTCTCTCCCATCTTGTCAGTGCAGGATGAAAAGATAAATAAAGAATGATGCAAGGAGCGAGAGACGGACTGACAGTGGCTCAGACAAACACAGACAAAGAGAGTTGGTCAGCAATGTGGGACACCGAGCAGAGAGAGCAGTGTGTGGCCGCAGGCTCCTGCCCCACACTGGGCAGGATGAGTGGAGGATAAAGGCAGGGTTGCAGTGGTCTTGGTAGGAGAGATGAATGCTTTATTAAACAAATTTTTGACAACAGTATGGGCTCTGACTTAAAAAAACATCGCAAGCAGCTTAACACATGCCCAATTAAGTACAACTAGTTTGCTTTATTAGTACAAGTTTGTTAAAGTACAGTACCAGTCAAAAGTTTGGACACACTTTCCCATTCAAGTGAATGTATTTGTCAACATAATATTATAGTCCGAGAGATTACTAATGTATATCATTAAATATTAGTTTTATATCTAATAATACATAGCAAGAATGCATTATACTAGTTATGGTCATCATACTTTATGGCCAAAAGTATGTGGACAACCCTGTTCAACCCTGCTTCCTTTTTCTCTCGGGCTATTTTTCGTGGTTTAGGCTGGACCCTTTTGTTGCAATTTAGCTAAATCAATGATTACAATGATTTAGGCAATAGTGGGCTTCCAACTATGTAACAACATTTTGGGGAAGACCCTCTTCAGATTCAACATAACTGTGCCCCTAAAGAAATCATTTTCTGTGGTTATAGTGAGGAACAACTTGGCCTGCACAGAAAGCTGACCTTAAACACATCAAAGATCCATGGGATGAACCAGAACGCCGACTGTGTGCCAGGCCCTATCTCCTAACAGCAGTGCCAGTCCTCACTAAAGCTCTTGTGGCTAAATGGGGGCAAATCCCTGCAGCCAGGTTCCAAAATCTCATGGAAAGCCCACAGAGTATAGGCTGTTATGGCAGCCTATTAATGCCAATGGTTTTGGAATGAGATGTTTAACAGTCACTTATCACAGAAATGGCCATGTAGCGTCTAAAGAGGCTCACACACACACACACACACACACACACACATAGACTTGTTCACGCCGTGCTGTATCTAGACTGCATACATGTGTCATTTTGAGAGTACAGAAATTACAGTGTGTATGCTTACACATGACTGTGTGTGTAGCCTGAGATGAATACTGTTCCAATACTGAAGATGCCCCACTAGGGGCACACACTTTGTGAGATGTAAGGCCATTGTGGGTTAACTCTCTGAGGACAAAAAAGGCTAAAAATAGCTCACAGCACAGAGGTGCGACTCCACAGGACTGAAAAGAGGTCAGTGTGTTTGCACCTCTCCTGGTGTCAGCACCGTGTGTCTGCAAGGATTTGTTATGGCCTTTCCTGTGCACCTGTTGGCAGGGCACAGATTTAGCTCCAACCACCAGCTAAATGCTGGTAAAATATGCAAGTGGCTGGTAGATTGTTTCACTCACCAGTCAAAAAACATGAACATTCACTGGCCGTTTTGGCTGGTGGAGTAAAAAAGTAAATGTAGGTCCATGCCCATTGGTATTACCTGCGTGTCTTTGCAGGTTTGCATCTGTACATTCCAGTTTGTAACAAAGACAGCACGTTTGACCTTGCCATTTCCCTGGATCATTTCTCCCTCTCAGCCTCTCTAATAAGCGAGGAACTATAGTCAGAGAAAGTCACAGAGCATGGATAAAGAAAGATTTCCTTAGTATCAGTTCCTTAGTTTTTATCGCTCTGTGTACTTTAGCCAAGAGCTGAGGGAAGAGCATGGTGACGAGCTATGAATCACCACCAGTGCTTTTTCAGAGGGAAGGCAAGTTAAAAAGGAATAGGTGATTACAGGTGTTCTCTTTAGGGAAAGAAAGAACGGGACAGAGAACAAAAAAGAATGAGGGAGAGAAAGAAAGAAAGGTGTCTGTAGTGAGAAGGGCAGGAATTCTCTTTGTTCCTACATCAAAGGCCACTCGAAGGCATCCAGTGCCTTTCAGTCAGGGCTCATTTGAGATATCATGCATGCATATAAAAGCATGACTTTGCTCTATGAATAAAGGTCCCCTTGTATAGATGCTGGGTTGTGTCCGATGATGTGCAAGAAGTAATACAGTTGTTCGGGTGATAATGAATTAAAAGGGAGTGAGAACTGGAGATATGGATGACTCCAGCATGGCAGCAATGTTGCAGGCATCTCAATTCTAAGCTGTGTAAGTGTCCCTCTGTGTGTGGGTGTGGGAAATGGCCACAGGTAGTAGTGAAACACGATGTAGCTCCAAGCAGCAGACCTCCTGGGAACAGAGCCATCCCCATAGGGGTATCAATTCTTCCATTCCTAACACAAGAAAAGGTCCCCACAGGTAGAATCACTGAAGTTCGCCTGTTATCTCATTCCCTGCAGGGCCCCAGAACTTTCCTCTGACTTCTCAGGGCACTGTGTCTGTCATGGCTTTCTCTCTGTATATTCCTTACAAATATGGAATCTGTAACAAGGGTTCATCTGTCAGATAAAGTATGGCCTTTTGGCTTTCAAACATATGTACGTCTCTCTTATAGAAAAATCTAGAATGTTCAAACCTGACTGGACTGTTTCCAGATAGAGTTGCTCATGTGTTATTGGGCACAAAAGACCAGGCAACACAGGAGGTTTATTTATGATACAGTTTGTTTATGGCGCAGAGTTCAGTAATTGCACCATTAGACCAATTTCCAGCCAGTTTAATCAAAATATTGTAGCTTATGTAGCATGCAAATGTTTCTTTTCTGAGTCAGATGTGCAAATTCAAATTGATCTCACGTTTGGTACACATGCTACATCATATGTAGGCACATTATAATCTTGTGTGTTGACTTCCCTGGCAGTGTAACTGCTTTTCTTTGTGGAGTTTTGTTACAGAAACTGTTACTCGGTATGGTGCTGGCAGGTTGCAAGCAATTTATAGATTACTGTGCTGTTCTGAAAGTTCCTCGACTCGCACACATTTGGACTCTTCAAGTAGTCAGACCCAGCCGGCTGCCAGCAGAGTTGAGACATTTTGAAACATTCTTTCTTATTCTTCCTATGGTTAAGGCATAAAGGATAAGACCTCAGTTATAATATGGGGTATAGGTCCAAGTTAAAGTGGAGGCCACAGAAATGAGAGGCTTTGTGAGCCATTAGGAGCTATGGGATCTATCCCCTTCGACTGTAAGCCACAATTCTGAGCCCTTGTTCCTAGTGGAATAAGATGAATCTCCCTTCCACTGCTGCCTTACAAAATGTAAAACTATTTATTTCTGTCTTGTCCTGTTGGATTAGTCCTCCTTTCTCTCTTCAACTTCTCCTTTACTAAATCTCTATTTGCATATGGACATGCCATAATGTGTACCCAGTCATGTCTGTATGCAAACACTTTTGTTTGTTTCTGTTCATTTCATGTTAGATTCATGTTCGTCCATAACAACTGTGAGCCATCACACAGGACTATAACAACAGACAGAGGAGAAGGCCTCAGGCCATGATATGGAGCTGCACCACTTTCTCACCAGGCAGGAAGAAAAAACAGGATGAATTATTCACTGCATTTCATCTTTTCTGTGGCACTTGAGGTGCTACAAATTGGGCTGTAAATGTTTAAGCCAAGGCAAGTGCATCATCCCAGACTCAGTGTGATGGCATACGCATGACATAGATAATCCAAAAAAGGGGTGTGTTAGGGGGACAAGGAAGAAGTTCTAGTTTTAGTCCCACTTCTGTGTAATGAGTAATGGGCAGTTATTGTGTCTGAATACATTTTTATTTAGCTACTTACTGTGGGTTTTAGTTTTTAGTTTCAGTTTTTTAAAACAGATTTTTTATAATTATTTCTTTATTTATTCCTCAGTGAAATTAGAAAATGTGAGGAATGTCAGAGGAATCTTAACCAAATAATGTTCATGTAGCATATTCTTTATGTCTTTGTGCATGTGTGATGTGCAAATGATAACCCATGGGGTTCCTTCGTCAAAATCTAGTACTCACAGTTGATGTCATCCTCATTAAGACGCATGCTCCTGCTCCCACACACACACCACTCACCACTGTGCTCAAATAGAGAAATGGAAGAATACACTCACTTGTATTTTTAGAGGCTTTGCTTATCTCAGCACAATGGCATGCTTCATTCCTTACCTTTCATTCATATGCCCCTAAACAAAACTATCTTAGCACCTACCGGTTATGAAGATGTCTCTATACAGCATTTTCTTTTTTTTACAACAGAGACAAGCTTTATCATGATAATACGGTGCTTTCTTTGTTCAGTGTGTTTGCATTTTCCTGCTGCAGTTGAGCCATGCTGCATCTCCTTCTTTTGATGCTATTGTGCTTCCTCCTCCTTAATTTCCTGCTTTGTCTGTTTGTGTTCACTCTGCCACTAGCCTACATACACCCTACACACACCTCCCATCAGCCCCCTTGAGCTCCACATGAAACAGCACACTGTTGCTCTGCAGCCAGCCAGCACTTGCTGCTTTGGAGTCCAAGCAGCAGGCTGACAAAGCCTTACAAGGCTATTCTCAGCTGCTGTTACTGTTGATGACCCGCTAGACCTGTTCTGTGGTATACTGATGCGGTTCGATATGCAGCGTGGGCCGTGTAGGAGTCACAACACTTGTTTAAACACTCACTCTCTCTGGCTCACTGGAGCTCACCCTGCCTGCTGAATTTAGCTCCCCAGCACTGTCTTTTACTGCCTTCTTGCTGCGTAACTGCTCCCTTTCTTGCTGCGTTGCGTTTTTCAGTTTTGCTTACATTCAGTCTTGCTATGTCACTTCACTTTATCTTTTTCTCTTTCATTTTATATATTACTTTCAGCTTAGACTTTCTTATTTGTTCTGCACTCTTTGTCCCTTTTACACCTCCCTCTGCAGTTCCATTTTTGTCTTCATGAGGATTCATTCGGATGTTTCGTGCAAGGGTATACAGCAGGCTCCTATCCTCAGTTTCTTTCTCTCCATCTAATCTCTCTTTCTTTCACGTCACCTTTGTTTCTCTTGTTTCTCCCTTAAAGCCAGAAAAAAAATCTGCTTTCTTAAATAGCCCCGTAGGAATGAAAAATAGATCTCTAGTTTATGTGTCATCTCAGCCTACAAAACACTCTGCTGAAGAGAGTATGGCTACTGCAACCCCAAGCCAGCCATCACCTAAAACCATGCTGGAGGGGGATACAGGTTGAAGGCAGAACAGATTAAATGAGCCAGGAGTCATTGGAGCCCCAAGGGCACCACATTTTGCCCCAATTAATTGTGTTTGTCAGAGCGTGAAAGTCCAAGGTCCCCTCACTGGCAGTAAGGAGAGAGGACAAAAAGGTCTGGTATAGCTCACTAGTGCCATCACATACCAGACTTCTGCTCTCTTTTTTTCCCTTCCTGGCGTGTCTCAGCAGCTGGCCCAGGACCCTAGGTGCGCACAGCTTTGATGCTAGTGAGATTTAGCTACTTTGCACCACTTGCTGATTTAGCAGTTAATCTAAAACAAACTTTAATGGTCTCAGTAAGTTGATTACATTTCAGCCAATTATGGGCGTTTTAGAACGGGCCTTAAGTGTTGTGTAATGTAACACAGCTTTTGGCTGAGAGAGACCTGAGGGGCTCTGGGTTTTTGTGAATGTAATCGTGTGGAACTAAACAATGTAGCATCATCCACACAGGCAGCCTGTGGTTAGCCCAACGCAGCCCTCACTGGTGTGTTTGTAAGTCTGTGTGTGTCCTTATGCCTGTTTTGGCAGGTTTTGTTTACACGTACACAAGTTTGCCTTTCATTAAAATCCCTCTCAAGCAGACACGGTCATCAGGTTACAAGCATGGGATGGGGTGTATGTAGGCTTTTGTGCTCCTTTGCCATTTAATGGGCTGAATGACAGGAGAGGTAGCTGCCATGTTTTGGATGAGATTCATTATTTGAATAGAATGAAGTGTAGCATCTAATTTGGCTGTAAAGGTCAGTGCGCAGAGTTTGACTCCAGAGCATAACATGCTGTTGACCATGCCATTTTTCCTTTTTTTGGGGGGGGCATGTTAGTTTCACCATCTGAGTTAAAACCAATTTGACGTGTGGTGAAATATCAGTGCTGTCATCTTTAACATGAGCCCTCGTTCAGAGATGGGATGTTAGAGAAAGCAAGTGTTTGCCTTGTGTATACTGTATGAGAATGCTAATTGCACATCAAAGACAACCCTCCTAGTTCAGCCCCCAGCCATGTAGCAAAGAGGCTAACATAGCTTGAGCATTTGGCCAAAGGCTGTTTCTGTGCTCTAGGCTTGCACACATATGTCCTTTTGCTGCTTCTATGCATACGGTGCATGCATGCACACACACACTCTAAACACATACACAAGGCAGGAGCAGGAAGCCTTCTGCTTCAATCACATCAAATTATAAGACAAGCTCATATGGAAATAGGATAATAGTCATGCACAGTTACACGCTCACATGTTCACACTGCTCTCTTGCAGACTTGCAGTCTCTGAAATGGAAAAGCTTTCAGCTCCACTCCAAATGTTTACTGAGGAGAATGGAGTGTTCATCTGTACTTTTTCCATAACCCTGTTAGTTGGTTGTTTTGAAGCTGGTGACCAAATGAATAGGTTGCACTGCACATCATTACAAACACTGGGGGGATTTGTTGGACACAGGCTGCTACAGCATTTAAGCATCTTTGACAGTTTTTTTTAAGACAGTAATAGTGATATCTTAAGCTCTCTGGAGACAGTTTAGCAGTAGAAATAATAGTTGTGCCCGTGAAGGGACTGCTTTGCCATCTATTGCTCAAGTAAATCTGTCCTAATCTATTTTGCTTGCTCAGGAGAGTGCACTAAAAAACGGATTTTAAATGAATATTCTGCTTTCTGTTGACACAATTAGTTAGCAGAACATTCAGTAAGTGGAAAGTGAGAAATAATTTATTTGATCAGGGTCCCCTTACATTAGCCGAAACATCTCTTCAGAACTTCTCTCTTAGGGTTCACACGGATGGCCCTTAGCAATGGCTGCCAGGCAAACATTGAACAGTGTGCACAGACGAAGCAGCGATTACCTAGTAGAAAGCAATAAAGTTTATATGCAGTGACTCAATGGCTGCCTGCTGCTCTCTGTTCTGTCAGCGTATAGACACACACGAACGTGCAGCAGCAGATTTATTGTGTTTTCCACCCTCTTTTAGTTTTTTGTCTTCGGACAGACATGTTTCCAGAGGCAGACAGCAGTGATGTGTATCTGAGTTTTTGTATCTGGCTGGAGATGTATTTTATGGGTGTGTGTGTGTGTGTGTGTGTGTGTGTGTGTGTGTGTGTTCATGAGATAGACCTTGCATAGTCAGATCTTGGAGTTGTATATTCCTTCCCCCAGCAGTGTTGAAATGTTTTGACAGGGCTATTAGCCGCAACATACACAGCTCAGTGGAAGGAATGTCAGGCCGTGACAGTCTAACTGTACTGTTGCACTGTGTCTGTGCTTGTGTTTGCGTGTGAGGATCTGCAAATATGTATATGTAAGCAGCAAGTGGGTGTCGCTGGCACATGTACACACACTCTCGACACACATTCTCTGCCACTGTGCGTGTGCTAACACAGAGGGACCAGGCCTGCTGCTGCTACTGTTAACAGCACTATATATAACATATTGTTTTCCCATATTAGTGTTGATGAGGGTTTTATTTGTGCAAGAGGCTGACCCTTTTCTTGTCTTGGAAGGTGCACGGGCGGATGTAGAGAAGAGGAATAAAGAAAAATGATGTTTGCCTGTATCCAAGGTCGGAGGGCATTGTCGTGTTCTTGTGAATGTTGTGATCTCCACATAAAGATACTTTGTAGATGTGAGATACTTTTCTTTTTATGTCTTCAGCATCATTTTCTCACATTTATTTGCATGCTCTATCCATGTGCACATATTCACTGCCTCCTCCGTAGCTTCTCCAGCTGCTTTTGCTAAAGCTAAGTGACCTTTCCGTGGAGAATGCACATTTGTGTGGCTGGATGGGCAGATAGATGGTAGGCAAAGAAGTTGAAGAACCCCATATTTAGAGCAAAGAGATGAGTTCATTCCAAGCCGGTCAAGGGAAGAGTGGGCTGGGATGAGGGCAGAGACTGGCTGGCACACCAGCTGCTTAGGTGCGGAGATGGCAACGAGGTGAGCAGAAGGCTTGAACAGCCAGCTGGGGAGGGCAGAGAGCAGGGCGTAGCAAGCGGTAGAGAGGACCAGGCACGCCGGCTGTCAGGCAATCTGCACCCACTTCACATACAGGTGGCCTCCTCTTCTGGGAGGTTACAAGAGAGACATGGATGCAAAAATGAAAAGAAGATGGGTATGAGCACCCATGTCTCTGTCAACATCTGTTATGCCTGCAAAATTATTGCAGGTGTAAGAGCATGTGCGCAAATGAACAGTCCAACCTCTGAAGGGAGGACATGCATTGTAGATAAGCAGCATTTCCGAGAAATTAGCACTGTTTTATTGTTTCTAATACCACAGTAGATTCAACACATACATGTGTTACCCACTGCACATAACACACACACATTTGTATTCTTTTTGTAATTTAAAAGCTTCCCTGTTTTTTTCTTTGCTCTTCACCCCCAGTCCACTCTCATATATTACAGTATCAAAGGTATGCCTCTAAGAAGTACTAGATGGCAAAGTGCCTTCAAAAAAGCATACAACCTGGCCACAGAGAAGTGTCAGGTCCTATATAGTGATATACTGTATAAGAACACACCAGATTGTGTCTGGCATAATAAGTGTGTGTGTGTGTGTGTGTGTGTGTGTGTGTGTGTGTGTGTATGTGTGTGTGTATGTCTGTGTGTGTCTGTCTGTCTGGACAGGAGCCAGACAGGGATCCCAGCCAAAGAAGGAAGAGTTTAATACAGAGCACGTCTTAAAGGGAGGGTGAGGGAGCAGCTCATCTACCCACAGAGAGTGGCAGAGGTTAATGCAATCCCTTTAAGTGGACATAGAGCCAGTTAAGAGGTGATCAAGAGAGTAAGTGACTAAATAAGTCATCTATTGAAGCCCACTGTGGAAATTACCTCTTATTGTTTATTTCATAATACACTTTCTTATTTCTAGCACTGCTATGAACGCTGTGATTCAGAGTTTCCTAACATCCATATCTTTGAAATACATTATGGTGTAATGTTATATTGTGTTATTGACCAATGCTTTTGGGCGCGGTGAGGAATAGAAAGCAATGAAAGAGTCTCATCACTGCCTAGCTTTTTGTGAGTCCACTTGTGAATGTAGTTTGTACATGTGTGCACACGTGTGGAACAAAGTCACGGGGAAGGGAGGTTACGTGCAGCACAACCTGATAGATTGGCTATCTGCAGCATTAGAGATGGCTGTCTGATGGATTAGTATCAGTGGCATTAGCGCTGATGTGTGATGGAAATGATTTGTGATGCCTGGATTCTGCGATCTTCCATCTTTCTCATTACAACACAACCCATTACAACACAGAGGCTTTAATCATCATCAGGCTGCGGTGTGTGTGTGTGCATGTGTGTGCGCGCATGTGTGCGCACGTGCATGTGTGTATAATGCACATATGTTTGCATGCATACAACTGTGTGCACATTTGCACATTGTCATATTTACATGATGTGTGAGTAGGTATAATGCGCCCCAAACTTTAAGCTTTTAAAGACGGCATGTTTCCTTCCACCTTCATTCATCAAGATGGTTACTATTTGGCTTATGGTGCATGTTAACAAGCTGTCCTTTTCATTGGCCCATACTCTCAATATGGAATATATTGCTTTGTCTGTGCTATGGGTTAATCTCCAGCAGTTATACAGAGAGTCCTTCTTTTTCCCAGCCACTCTTTCTTTGAAGGTTATTTTTACATTTGACCTTGAGGAAAAACTGACCTCTCTGAAATTAAAATTGAATAGTGCCTCCCTGTAGCCTAACCTTCCACCCACCCACTGCTTTCTCTCTCTCTCTCTCTCTCTCTCTCTCTCTCTCTCTCTCTCTCTCTCTCTCTCCCTCTTTCTCACACACACGCACTCTCACTCTCTTACTCCCAGATCAGTCAAGACATAATCAAACAGAATCAATACATGAAATGTAAGAGAAGGTCAGCTCAAACATGCTCCGTGCCACACTACATCAGAAGACCTCACCTGATGGCCTGTTTTGACAGGCAATAGATCAGCTCTAAGTGTTTTCATCTCACTTTTTCAAATAACCTTTTTCCAAAAGATTTGTAATTATCTGGTGAGTTCTAGTACATTTTATGCATTTCCATGTAGAATGACTCTGACTTTGCATTTGTAAGGTCTGCAGTGTGCTGTATCCACAGTTGCTGTTACACAAACGCAGACATCATTACATGTCAGGATACATGACCAGCTAATTCTCTCATTAAAACGGGCAACCCAACACTGCACTCACACCCACCTCCCTACGTTGCTGTCGTTGACGGGGCTGCGAGACTGGCTTGGTCAAAAATCAAATATCTGTGCACCATTCACACATTAACCTACATCTCCATTCTGATTCTATAACAAGGGCCAGTCATTGAAGGGTAGAGTTGCAGTGTGGGTTGAACCCTGCCAGGATATAGGCTTACAGAAGGAGCTGGGATGTAACTTGGCCCAGCACTAAAGGGCCAGCATGTCAGTTCAAAGGCTGCCCTTATTTAAAAGAGGGGAAATGCCAGGGATGAATTAGTGATGTGTTGGAAAGCTCCAGAGAAGTGGAGAGTAGGAGCTGGTGGATAAATAATGTCTGTCATAGTACAGTAAACATTGAGTGTGGGTGGGTGCATATGTGTGTTTATTTGTGGGCGTGTTTATGCGTGGGTGTGGGTGGGGGAGCACAGCATGTGCTGTGCTGTATAGTGCATACTTGTGAAACTGTACAGCATATATTTACAACAGACACTCAACAGCTTAGTTCTTGCACCCACACAGCCAAACAAAAACACCTACATACACACTTCCCCCACCTGTCTGTGCTGCCTTGTTCGGCTCTCTTTCTGCTTGTGAGTCATCTGCCCAGTTGGAGCATACACAAATACGGGCACACACACACACACAGGTGACAAATTCCAATAAAGCTCAGAGCAGTTTTCCAGTATGTGTGCACAGACCGTCTGACATTTGGTCTATGCTCTGGGGGCTTCTGCACATCCATTCCATCCCAGCAAAGAGGCCTGTCACTGGGCCTACTCTCTCCCACAGGTAGGCTCCCTGGAGCTCACCTGTTATCTCTCTGCCTCCTGTGCCAGAAGCTTTCCCTCGACTGCTAAGGGTGCTCCCTCTGTTGAATTAAGCACACACAACCAACACACATGCCAGTCTCGCCAGGCTGTGAAATAGGACAGGAGGCTGGGCTGGAGACACCTCTCCTGAGTCTAAGTAATGCCCTAGTTTCTCCTGCAGCCTACTTTTCTCCATTAACGCACCCATCCAGGCAGATACCTTCATCCACAAACACTGACCCATGCTGACAGGCGGACTGTTGTTGTCAACTGTTGCCACGGTTGGTTAGGGAGAATATTGCTGCTTATTTTGTTTCTTGCATTAAATATGCATTAAATATGTATAACCCATCTAAGCAAACATTCACTAGTTTCAGTCTTACCCTGTTAACTTTTCATGGATAGACATGTCAAGCTAAGATGATGTGTTGTTATCTCCGACACTCTGGACTCTGGACAGCACATTGACCAGCCTAAAGCGGATTTAGAGGCAGCAGCCAGCTCTAGTTAGCTACATTGACCGCCTCTCCATCAGACTCTGTCATAGATCAGCAGTCGATGCTGCCATTGTGCTGGACACTGATGAGAAGAGCCATGTTGGCCATGTTCGCAGTCAATAAGTCAGACAGCGTAAAACAGTGTGTGATAAGCTCCGCCTGCAGCGAGCCAATATTCTTGCCCACGGATAAACAATCTGACAGAGACATCTTTGATTCAAGGAGAGATGAGCAGTAAATTGTGTGTATCAATCAACTCCTGCTCTCCCCTGAATTCACTTTCAGCGATGGAGTGATATCGACCCTTGTTGGATATTCCTCTGTTGTGTGAAGTGAAATATATTTTTACTATATTTTTAGACGTAGTGTGTAGCTCAAAGCTGTAAAGCACCAAAAAGAAAAAGTGCCTCTGATGTTGTGGCTCTCAGAAACTAGTTGAGCATGAATTACACTTAAACCAAATGGACTGAGTGTTCACCCCGATAAGCTAGATTAATGCTAAATGCTAACCGTGCTGGCCCTGCTACCGCAAATGTGTTTTGCTTCCACTAATGGGTAATGTAGCCTCGCTCTAATGTAACCTGCTGCTAATGTTAATGTAACCCTTTTAACCGCAGTGACTTCGCACTCTGTATGCTGCTCAGAGTTGCAGCACTCCTGAGGTCCCCATGACAACAGGCAACATCAAAGAACTCAGAATAGGTGTTGAAATGGAGGAAGGATTAGAAAGTATTTTTTTAGGGGGCGTGAGGCTCACCAAGAAAAAGAAGGAGAAGAAGAAGATTTTACTGAGCCATATAGATTGGATAAGCAAAGGTTTAATCAGCAAAGTCCACCAGCTACAGGATGTGTAGCATGGAAAATGGCTTCACCTGTGGTGTCACATGGGAGCACAGGCAGGAACAGTGAACCAGAGCTTAATTAATTTCCATCTCCTTTTGGGATTAAAGTTCAATAGTTCAATATTTTAGTCAAGTCAATCACTCTAGACCTGCTGCACCAGTGGGATCTTTGAGAGTGTTTCTTATGTTGAGTTTGTTGGTTACTTGTTGAGACACTGACATTGGATTGAGCTGTGAAAATCAGGCAGTACAGTCACATGCAGTGCAACAGCAGCACAAAGGAGCAGTAACTTAATGTGGGGACTGCAGGCACACGCCGTCACACAGACACACACAAACATGCATGTACTCACTCTGTTTCCCAAACACCCACGTCAAGACTCTACGACAGGAGGAAATGGTCTGGCCAAGTTAAACAAATGCAATCACTGTGACCTGAATGGGAGACAGAGTAGAGCTGACGTCTTGAAATGTGATTTACTGTTTTCTCTCCCTTTTTCTATCAATTTATCTCTCCTCCCTCTGTCTCATTTGGTGTCTGTCTTTGCCGGGGTCACCCTCGAATCCCACAGCAGTGCCCCCCTCCCTTTTGTTTCCTCCTTGCTGCAGTCTCTTTTTCCACATTTGCATTTCCCTCTCTTCTCCTTCCTTTAATGTATTTTTCTCTCTTCTGCATGTCCTTCCTTCTTCTCTTTGATCCCTGTGTAAAATCTGTGCCGGACCAGCCAGCCATCCACTTTGCCATTATGTCCGTGGGCTCACTGCAGAGTGGAGATGACCCCTGAACTCCGAGGCTCTGACCTTTTTCTTTCTTTCTTCTCTCAGTTCTAGCCTTATCTCTCCACACAGCTTCACTTCTTTTCATCTCTGTACATCCATTCCAGCAGGGGTCAAGCACAGGGAGGACATGGAAGGGCTGGAGTAAACTGGGAAAATGTGTTCTACAAAGAAAACTAAACAAAAAAAAAAACAGATAGGCTACAGTTAGATCAAAGAAGCACAGAATAGCATGGTAACACTTTATAATGCTGGTGTATTGTGTGTTGAACATACTATGTTTAGAAAATATAGGTCATGGATGGACAATAATGGTCTTGTATAAAAGTCTGTTTCTGACAAAGTCTTACACTTGTAGTATACCCCTTTGTTGAGATAGACTAAACGCCACAGATATCAACTGAAGTTTAGTAAAATAGTAAATGGTAAAATAAAACTGAACCACTAATGTCGATCTTCACGTAGCAATATTTCACTACACTTGTCAAGACATTTGACTCAAAACACCAAATGTGACTGTCGTGATGAGAAAAAAATCTGGGAATCACCGAGGCAGTAGGATTCACCCTCTGGGGACCATGAATGTCAGCAGGAACATCCCATAGCAGTCCATCAAGCAGTCGTTCAGCTATTGTAGTATGGAACACCGTGGTGGCCTGACTACCCAACAGACTAATCCTTGGAGCCACACCGATAGCAGGCCTTAAAAACATGGCCTGTAAAATATGTATGTATCATTTTGCCTACCTGCCAACATTGATGCAATTCAATATACCTGTCATAATCTATTGTTTTGGCTTTGATTCTGCGCCTGCCATTGTAATTGCTGCCTCATTCCTTTTTGTTCCCTCCCCACCGCTCTCCATACCCTGCTGAATCTAATGTCACACACTATTGGAGACATATAATATCAAAGAGTTGTGCAGGTTGTAGTTGCTTTGCCCAGTCTGTAAGTTTGATTCCCAAGTGAAAGAGGTTATATGGGTATATGTCTATACTCTATTTTGTTGTTGTCTTACATCCAACAAAAGAGTTCAATCTGAGAATTCGAATATTTCTCTAGAGATTCATGTTTCCAACTCAGTACAGTTAGTTCTCATTACCACCTTAATTGAACTACATATCAAGGTTATTGTGCCCCAGCTCTTCAACCTCTCTCTTCCACTCCTCTGGCCTACAGACACTTAATGTACCCAGGCTCACAGAGATAGATGGGTTCCTGTTTCAATTACCAACAGCCATTACTGGTTTTATCCATACATCCACTCGTATCAGCCATCTGAGGCTTTAAAGTATTTCAGCACTTTTAGAGATGTTCCTATTATCAGGAGTGTGTACATAACCACACTCATGTGCGTTCAAAATGACCATATCCTCATAGATTTGCACACAGGCAGATGAACAGATGTATAAATGGGACTTTTTCTCCCCATGAATTAGGTAGTATGCAGGCAGTCAGTAGTGCAAGCTTTGGGGACTTGTCCTTCCTCAGATGTAATTCATATTTAAATGTTGTTATGCTCCCTCTCTTCTGGTAATTGTGTTTGCACTTCCTGGTTACTCTTGGAAATGGATTCACTGAAGCATTCTGTTGATAGCAGTCTGGTAATCGCTAATTACAAAGACAGGCACATACACATACACTGGTGCGCACACTCATTCACACGCCCATGCTTGCACACAAATGAGCAAAGCTCGTAGCAGGGTCCCTGGCTATTATTCACTGACATCCTGGCAAGTAAGTGTGCTCACGCTGCTTAATGGGACTCTTCTAGAAAACAGCATCTGTAACATCATATGTAGGTTTCTGAAGAGATGTTTAGAAGCTTGGATTTGGGTTTTCCATTTACTGCCATTAGTAGCTGGAGCAATAACACATTTGAGCAATGGGTGTCTGGATTGAGTAGGGCATGGAAGTGATAACCATCAGTTGCTGAGTGTTAGGTACCTGTTAATTAATGTAAATAACTCCAACATATATGTATCTTTTAAACGTAACCCTGCACAGCATAAACAAACTTCAAATATAAAACTGGTTTATTTTGACACTTTAAGTTGATATCGTAAACTTGTCAGCCAACAGCTGCCTATTTACGCATCCAGCAGATACCGAGCAACATTAGCATTCATTCGGAGCATTCATTCAACATCCGATGAATGTGAGTCCTATGTTGGGATGAAACTCAGCAAAGTGTCAAAGTTAGTTCCATTCCAAGTCATACTGTGGCAAACTGGATGTGTGTTACAGAGAAATGGTGACAATCCCTCACTATGATTCACTGTAAGACTGATTGTGAAGTAAGATTGCATGTGAAGTGACTGATTGTAATGACCTTTTCCTCTGCTGTGCAGTGTGAGAGTAATGCCCTTCACTTTATCAACTTATCTGTGCGTTTCTTTCTCCCATTCCCCTCTCATCACTTGATAAATGTAAATGAGGAAATAGCCTATATGCATGCCTGTCATTGCACCCTGGAAGGATAAGGAACTGGATTTTGTCATGGTGTTTCCACTGCTGCTGCTTTTGTGTGTGAATGAAAAAGAAAACACTGACTGTTACAATGTAGCATGTGATTCAAGAGATTTTTGTAGATTAATTCTTCTGGGCAATCTAGCTAAACTGACCAGATAGAAACAAAGTGATTATTTTATGTTTCAAAAGTGGAATTTTGTAGCAATACAGTACTGTCAGGCACAGATGGCCGTTTGTTGTATTCCATATGAAAGGAAACAGTGGGGAAGCTCCAGCAGCAAACTTTAATAGCAGACATAAAACAAAAGCAACTTTCTAAGGTTAAACAGTTCCCTGGTGCAACCTAAGCATTTAGCTGGTTCATAAATAGCTATGCAGATATTGTAATTTCAGTGTTGTAATCTCCCACAAATGCAATGTCCCACATATGAAGTCATGGGAGAAATTGGAACAGAAATGCTGCCGCAGCTCCTTTATAATGCAGTTATTTTTACATAGTCAATGCAGAGGTAAGTCCTTGATATTACAGCAATACAATGGTTCATTTCAATATTTCAATATTTACCAGGCTCTGATGACCCACCAGTAGTACAGTGAACATAATAGGTTACTGTTTCCTACTACATATGATAAGAGGTGTTTAACAGAAGCATTACACAGAGGTGAAAGACATTGGGGGAGCTATAAAGGTGGCTACCATGTTTCTGACACTTTCACAGATCAAGTTTTCAATTTCAGCTGTTGGTATTGTAGAGTTGCTCAAAACAAGGGTCTTGCTGCAATTAACGTGCCATTCTAAGAACAGTTATTTACTCAGGGGCTGTATAGTGTACCTCATGATATTCTTGCTGTGAAAAACCACATTAATGTTTTTTATTGTGTTTATTTCTTTAGCCTTGGCTTCTAAAAGGGCTGTTTAATTGGTGCCAGGCAGGGTGCTGTTTGCAGTGATTTGCAATTTGGTACTACTTTGTAGCAAACTGTTTTGTTAGCGTCAAAGATCCATGTTACCTATACTTACAGTCACACCACCCATCTGAACTTAATTTTGTTTGGAAGTTAATGACATTGCTCCTAATCAGCAAACCTTGCATGGCCATTGCACTTTGTCCTGAAGCACACTCTCACTGTAAACTTTAAGTAGTAATAGCAGCAATCCAAAAAAATGCAACTGAATTTGATTGTCATTTCTTTACATGTAATCAGTTCAGAAACTCTCTATAAACCCTACAGTGATGTGGTAATTCATAACAACTGCACAGTTTGGAGCTTCCTTTTCTACTAAGGATCGTGAAGCGACACTCTCCACATGAGACATCCTCGTCCTATTTTTGAATCCTCTTGACTTTCTTAACAAGCACACTTGTTAAGCAATCAGTTCTCTGAGTTCAATCTTAGTTGAGCCCCACAAATCAGGATCACAATCAGAGTTCATGTCTGTGTTGAGCTGTCTTAAGGGAGAGCTGAGAGTATTATACATCCATTGTATCTGATTCAATCCACATTAGGACATCGTTTGAGGAATAATTAACCAAACATATTAGCACTATCTGAATCTTGATCTGTTTCTGTTGACTCATTTCTTTTTTAGCTGTTTGATCTTTTTCTTCCTTTTTCCTCTTCTTTTCAATCTGTCCCCGTACCTGTTGTTCCTCCACCTCTTTATTTTGCTTTCCTGTGGTGACATTTCTGGGGGTGATTATAGCTGATTTTCCCATCCCTGAAGAACCATATGTCATCAGAGTTACTTCCATCTGAGCGAATGGCCATGAAATGTAATATGAGAATACAGATGGAGGGATGGTTGAGGGTTAGAGGCCTGGAGAGACGATCTTTCACTCAGCTGAAGCCAACGGAGAGAAGCTTCACTGGCCTGTGACAGGTTTCCCAATGAAAATGGAGCTCTACTCTACCATTTATGGATATTTTTATGAGGCATCATCATTTATGGCCACTGTTGTAATGTGTATTTTTCATAGTGGAGCTCTGCTGTAAATATGAATTGATAGATATGCTGAAATGACTTTACACTTTCTATATTCTTAATCAATACAGCGACATTTGATGTTTTAGTGGGATTAGGACCGCATTATGATCATATTGAATGTCTTTTTTTTTTTTCTGAAGCAGCCCTGACATGTTATATTGGTTTTGCCATGGCTTGGTGATAATTCATTATTATCGTTTATCAATTTTTGGTGAATTCATATCATAACAATATAATTATGATTTCACTAAATGTTGTTTTTTGAATTAGTTTTATGATTCCATGTCAATTTTAAAATTAACTTGATTTCAAATTTTATATTACATGAGCAAACCTTTAGGTATGATTTATTGAGAGTCAAAAACTCTGTTTATTCAGATTTGATTGACATCATCAGATTCTGATTCAAATACTCCTAAATCCTGATTGGTGGAGGGAGGTAAGTGACCTTTTTCCAACAGAGCCCTGTCTACTTCAAACCAGTGAGAAAAGCACAGAAAAAGAGCAGCAGCACAAAAAAGAAATGTTTTAACTATAGACCACATATTTCAGTTGTGACCCTTTTTAATAAAAGGTACATAAACGACATACACTGTCTGTTAACTGTTAACATAGAACTATACAAGCAGTTGGAGACTGTGTTGCAGACAGCAGGCACTATAGACAGCTATAGTAGCTGTCCATGGTGCTGAAGGATCCCAGCTTCCTCAGCTATTAAAATTAACACAAAAACAATATCCAAACTCCCTATTCAGAATGGTGTAGAATGAACAAAAAATCCCTGATTATAACAGTACAGTATATACTTATATACCATACTTATACATAAATAAAAAAATGTTCTTAGCTAAAAGGATTGTAGCTATTGTAAGTTACTTTGTGAGATCTCAGATGATAGTGATTGTTATGACTGAAGTTGTGTCCACAAGATGAAAGACACAAATTAAGTGTGCCAGTGAAAGAATCCCAGCTGTTTCCTTGCCCTGTAACAGGATCTTCAGTGCAACACACATTGGCTGTCATGTAGTGTTGCTTTATTTGACGCGCATAGCGCCCACTGGATGCACTGATCTGGGGAACAAATGATCATCGTTAGACAACAGGAGCGGCCGTGGCTCAGCAAGTAGTTCAAGTAGATTAATTGTTAATTAATCAGAGGGTTAGCAGTTGTGTTAACTGCAGTGTTTTGACGCATATCCTACAGCGCCAGTGTGTGTTGCCCTTTATACATAGTTTTTTTGTTACATTAGGAAACTGTGCTAGTACAGCCCCACTGTTTCCTAAGTTTTTCAAATATGCATTTTCAAATAATTTCAGTTCTTATTCTAGTATAGTGATCCACATCTGTCTACACTGTCTCAGCTTTTGCTTAACCCATATATCATATATATATCATACATTTAAGGTTATGATCATTATTTATTCATTTTTCCTCAATAATTTACTGAGGTTTTGAAATGTATAATTGTTGCAGTTCCTCAACATATACATTGTTATGATTAGTAGTAGTTATAATTTTCTGTCTAATGTCTTGCTGTAAATGTATGTTTACCCCACTGACTTACACACGCAGGCAAACACACACCAACTAAATATACATGTCACACATACAGTAGACACAGAAACCCGCTCACTAACACTGAATGCACCACCTCCTCCAGCAGGTGATTTAAGTCCTTCTGGTGGTCAATGTGCCCCAAGGGCTTGTGGTCCAAACAGAATCACTTAGGCTATATCTGATGGGAACTGAGAACAATTGCAGGGGAATCAAATGGGATTTGGTCTGTAAATGGAAATCCAACCCTCAACACTTCATATGTCCCTGTCCCGCCTCTCTCTCTCTCTCTCTCTCTCTCTCTCTCTCTCTCTCTCTCTCTCTCTCTCTCTCTCTCTTATCCTGAACATATCAATAAAAATGGCATTATGTTCTTGCAGCACATACATAAAAGCGGTTTATGGTCCACAAAGTGAAAACAAATTCCAGCAATAAATATGTACCTTGTGACTCAGCTCCGGTCAGTTAATCTCAAGCTCATTGTGCAGATGGTTTTTAGTATACCCATATAATAAAATAAATATATATTTTACAAAGCATATATTTGCAAAGTGAATAAGCAATGTTTGTGTACGCTGACCACCTTCGTAGTTGTTGGTTTGTATTACACTTGTATGCTGTGTATGCTGGAGTTCATCAGCAGGTAATTAAGAGGATGAGCTGTGCTTTCCTGACCTGACATGACCTGCCATCATCACATCACAGATCTGTGTGTCGGTCAGCCCTCAGACCATCTCTGATAGGTCCATCCATCACACATACCTTCACAAGAGCACTCAGTACCACTCAATAACCCCCCATCTATCCTTCCTAGATCCTAGCCCTCCTACGATGGGATGTGACAACCCTGACCGAGGACTGACCTGGGTGTGTGTGTGTTAACCCTGTATTTAGCAAAGATGTACTATACAACAAACTCAAAGTTGTTTGTCTGTGCATGTGTGAACGTGGAATGAGAAGGGAGCCATAGGGGAGAGAGTGAGAGAAAATCTCCTGGGTGCACTGCATCTGCTGATATAATATATCTCCCTCCAGTAAACTTCTTTTCACTGCTAATCCATCTCCTTCTTTTCTGAGACATTTACCTCCACCTCCATCCCCACCTTCAATGAAGTCTTGCAGAGTCAGAAATGGTCCCAACGTTCATCCAGGCAGAAGGGAAAGAAATTACATTTAACCTCACTTTTCACGAGTGCACATGCACGTCCTCACAACACTTGTTACAGCTTTCTCTGTATGCAAGCCCAGCTTTATCTCTGTGCCATGTATAATGGCTCAGAGATGGTATCATCAGAGACAAGCCAACTTGACTAAATGGGAGCGGCAAATTGACTATAGTATTTGGCGAGAAGGGCCTCTATCAGGCAATCTCACAGGATCCCATTAAAGAAGGCTTGCAGATGAATATGATTAGCTTTTCATTCCTCCTAATGGAAACATTTTCTGAAGAGGGGAGGGGATGAAATGTTTTGTAGTGATAGGGCCTCTGTACTACTGATGAGATTGTTATTGCCTAATTTGGGTAAAAAGGCCATTAAAGTTCTGGGAAGGGACGATGAATGTTCTCTGTAAGTATACTCTCAGTTAGGGCTGTGGACCAGCGGTTCACTGTGTGTGGGCAGTGCTTTGCTTTTTGTTGATGCGAAAACCACCCTCCACTTAAATGGTTCACATTGAGCTTGTTTTTGCCGAAATCTGTGACTAATGAGTATGAGGTTTCATTTCTTGTTCGATCTCCTTCCACCGAAATGAACTGAATGTTTTTTCTTTTGTGTGTTTGTGGTTTATGTGTGTGTTACCATCCTGCGTTTTTACTATCTCCAGCAGACTGTGACAGAAGTGCTTCATTAGATTATAAAAGGACTATCATGAGCACAACTTCTTAAGCAGATTATTGTTCATTTATGGAGAGTCTCTCAGGTGCTGTTTGCCAAGTACTCAAATAACAGCTATTATTCTCAATGTTATTCTCTGTAATCTGTCAAGATGAATGAATTTGATGTGTGCATTTCGAAACAAGTTTCTGGATATCTGGAAGAACTACTCAAACGGCCTTCTGCTCTTTTTGTTAGGTTGCTGTAACAGGACACAGAGTAACACAGCAGCAGGCATTGACAAATATCTCTGTTTCTGAATAATTGTTTTTTACAACTCAACATGTTCACACTAGTGTGTGTGTGTGTGTGTGTGTGTGTGTGTGTGTGCGTACACACATGTTGTTTTTGTGTTCCTAGCAGCAGTAACAGGTTGATTGACTACTGTAGATATGCACTCTGCCAAGCCCACAGGGGCCTATAATATACATTACAGATGCATCATGGGACCCGTGCCAAATGTTATTCTATCCTTGTGCTGTTATTATCCATGTGAAAATGTGTCCATCTGTCACGCAGTAGCTAACAGTGTTGATGAAAGGTCAGAGGGAAATCGGACAGTACATCTGTTTTTAGTTTATATACACTCAGTTAACAGTTTATGAAGTATACCTAGCTAAAGCTAATGCAGTCTAATACAATATTCCTGAAATAAATCCTACCTTCAAGAAGATAAATAAACTGGCAACTGAGTGAATGTCAGTGGTTGAAAAAGTATTAAGGTCTTCTACATAAGTACTGCCAAATAAATTTATTGGAGTAGATGTATAAAGTAGTACTTTAGAATTGTACTTACAGTACTTGGGCAAATGTACTTGATACGAGTGATATATGTATAAGCAAAACTCGTCGCTTGGAATAAGGTGTCCCCTTCCTAAATACACAGCATTTAAGCATGTGTTTTGTGTATTATTATATGTGTGTGATTCCATTAGTGCATGAGGGTAACGTAACCTCTCTGTAATACCACCTACCTGTGGTTTATTCACACCACAGCTCACTGACACAACGACATCTCTCAATTTTCATGTCACATTTCTACAGGAGTGAGTGTGACGAGAAGAGACATATTCCATTGCACAATTTCCATACTGTTTTTCTGGTTTTACTTCTGCTGTGAATTTCCTTCTAGCTGCTCCAAACTGCAAATTTGCAAAATACATGTTCACAGATGAGTGTCTCCATTAATCATTATCTCATTTGTCTGTTTACCCAACAAAATCGGTAATATGCACACATCAATATGTCTAGCACATGTGCTTTGTAGTAATTGTTTGAGATGGCGATTTGTAGAAATTTTGATTGTAGAGATGTAAAACTTGGCTGTAATCATTTACAGCTATAAAACAAGCTACAGCATGTTTTTGCAGTCCACTGGCTGTAATCAGGATGTTTTTTATATGATGAAATGAATTCAAAGGGAAAATTCTGAGGAGGTTATTCTTGGGGTTAGATTATTTTAACTGTGAATTACAGGTATACACAATTCATTATGAAGAACAAAAGCTTTTCAAAATGCTACCTTCCTAATTACTACTGAATCTTTCCACAATCAGTCGTAATTACATATAATGCTGGGTGCTTAATGTCTTTTTGTTTCAGGTTTGTTTGTAGTCTTACTTGGAGTCTACTCTAATAAATTTAGTAGAACTTCTTGTTTATCTGGAAAACAAGAACAAATTGCCTGCACTTTTTACCCATGAATAAGAAATGAGAAACACCATTAGAAATAAAGGTTGCTTTTTCAACTTAAGTCATGCTCTTTTAGCTTTTGAATTTCTTCTCCTCCTTCTTCCTTTCCTTCCACTGTTGATTCCTGCAATGTTGTTTCTTCCTTGGGAAAAAAAGGGGGGGATTTAATATTGTTATTGTAATTGTATCGTCTGTCTTTGAACTCAATACGAGATTGCTTTTGACTTGCAAATATTTTAGATTGAATTGGGCTAAATGAGTTTTGGGAAATGTCCCTGGCATTCACAGTGTCCTCCTCTTTCTCCTCTCGAAAGGTTAATAGTATCTGTTCTCAGTAAGTCAGTGGACTTTACTGTGCCATTCAGTCACCGAGCAGTTTGGTGGAAGCCTCTCTCTTTCTCTCTTGGGGTGGGATAGTCAACAGTTTGAGCTTTATTCTGGTCGGGATGGACATATCCACACACATGAAGAAGCCTAAAAAGAGAGATGAAAGCCATGTACAAGAGAAATGAATGGGCAGCAAGTTGAACTGGTTAATATGTAAGTGTGTGTCTCTGCCTTCGTGATGTAAATGACCTCCAGTCAGCAGTGCGTGACTTGAAGGATGAGCTACCACAGACAGATTTTATTAAATGCATAATAAGACGTTTCACTAATTGTACTCTCTCTTTCTCCCTGTCTCCTCTCGCAGGTACGGAGACATGGTTCCTAAGACGATTGCAGGGAAGATCTTTGGCTCAATCTGCTCTTTAAGTGGGGTGCTGGTAATTGCCCTGCCTGTTCCTGTCATCGTGTCCAACTTTAGCCGCATCTATCACCAGAACCAGAGAGCAGACAAGCGGCGGGCGCAGAAGGTACAGGTGAACACAGTTTTATTTCCCTTCAACTGGGCTCCAGAGGCTTGGACCTCCAGACCTCCGGCCCAGAGGTGTGCTCTGACATCGCTCTCCCCCAGAGGAGAGGACTCCACAGGGTTCAGGTCTTCTCTGAGACTAATGATGATGTGTGTTAAATGCACTTTGACTTACCTTCCCATGAACAGGAGGTGTGAGATACATATTCAGTGAGTATCACCATACTTAAATGGACTTTCCTCCCTCCCATGACATGCATACCTAAACTTTGACCTTCGCGTTTTCCCTTATGCTCTGCATAAATAGTTTCAGTTTTAGAGGACTTTTTCCCTCTCACCCACAGTCAGGCAATACTGATATCCTCCTGACAATGTCTCTTGGTGCATCTTAAAGTATAATTAGCCTAGCGTAGCACAATGCCTGGGTTTCAATGGGATCAAGTGGCAGCTCCTCCTCAAAGTAAAGAAATTAACTTTTAAACTTTTAAACAACATATAAAGTAGCTGCTTCTACAATAAACAAAGACTCAAGAATTTGTGAGAATAAGGATGTTTGGTACCACCTTCTATTGAGTTATCCTTTATAAGGTTATAAAGGTTTGTACGTTATAACGAATGGCTTTATTGATGGTTAACACATCATCAGCTATTGCTTTATAGATCAGCTATAAGCCATAAATAAGAAAAATCTTTAGGTTGCCAGGTTAGAAAAAATAATTCCTCTAGTGGGTGTTTATCTACTAGCAGGATGTTTCTTTTTAGCTCTAATTTATCAAGAAGAAAAAAACAGATAAATCTGGAACAAAATGTGTTTTTTTACTTATTAACATGTATAGCTAGGGACTTATTAGTAAATGTGAAACACACAACATTTGCACTACATTATTAACTAACAGAAAGGATAAACAAAGATATAACCAAAAATGTGTTGTTACTTAATGTCTTCAATTCAATTCAATTCAATTTTATTT